>CAUYRH010053973.1:0-23282 GCA_963574655.1 Perodicticus potto | reverse complement strand
ATTAAGAATTAAACAAAGGTATAATGTGATACAATACAAGCAAGACACTCAAGATAGGTATAATAGCACTACTCACACAAAAACTTAAATTTCACCTCAAAAAAAATCACAAGACAACAGAGAAAGCAATTTCACTGTTATAAAATAAGATATTTCATGCAAAGTATTAACTCTGCCCCCCCAAAGCCCAATCTCCCAACAAACAAAAAACTATCTGGGAATACTGCTGTGCTAACATATTAACCACAGTATAATCATTCATAGAAAAACAGTAACTAAGCAATGAATTAAATTAAATAACAAAGTTCAAACTATCATAAACTCATAGACCAAAATGATTTTACAAAACAAGCAATTCCAGAAATCTTATAAACAATAAAAAAAGAAGAAATATACCAATATCATTCTACTTGATCTAGATACACCTGATATTGAAATTGGAGAAAATATATTCTTATAAAGGGAAATTACAAACATGTTTCGTTTATAGATGAGGATGCAATATCCTAAACATATTGACAAGTTGAATTACAAAATTAATATTTAAGTAATATACTTTGGTCAAAATTGAATCCAATTTATATGAAAATTAGTCACTATTTTCTTTTTTTTGTTTGTTTTCTTTCCCTCATCCCCTCCCTCCTTCTCTGTCTGCTCTCTCCTTCCCCCATGCCCCACTGTGTCATTCATTGTCATTCATTGTCCTCAAATTAAAGTTGAATACATAGGATTCATGCTTCTCCATTCCTGTGATGTTTCATTAAGAATAATATGTTCCACCTCCATCCAATTTACCACAAATGCTACAAAGTCTCCATTATTTTTGATGACTGAGTAATATTCCATTGTATACATATACCATAGCTTACCAATCCACTCCTGCATTGAAGGACATTTAGGCTGTTTCCACACTTTAGCAATTGTAAATTGGGCAGCGATAAACAGCCTCATACAAATGCCCTTGTAATAAAAGTTTTTTTTAACTTCTGGATAGATGCCCAGCAATGGGATTGCAGGATCAAATGGGAGGTCTAGGTTGAGTTCTGGCACAAGGGAAAGAAATCTAATATGAAGTTTGCACATAGTAGATGTTGTACAGTTGTAGACTTGTGGGAGTTAAAGGGAATAGTGAAATAGAAAATAGCTGAAAAAGAATAAAACCTAATAAAAGCCAAAGAAGAGAATTGAAACAAAGCTTTTCTTTTGCGTGGTTAAATCTGAAGGTCGGTTTTAGCGACACTTTCTGTTTCAGGTCTTTCCCTGTTGGTAGGTAAGGCTGAGATTCATAACATATACTTCCTCCATCATCCCGACATCATGCTGCCTGGAACTCTTGCAACAGGGCTTCTTTGCATTTTACCTTACTAGGCGGAAACTCGCAGTGATATATACTAGCACAAGGATGGGCTCTGAGTATGGAATGTTCTAGCTTATGCACATCCCTCCACCTCCAGGAAACTAAATAAAGCAATGGCATCTGGATTTCTAAACCAAATCTAGAGTGACATTTTTAATGTTAGCAATGTAAGACAGAACAGTCCGGGCAGGTCTCCAAACATCATGGCCTGTTTCCCTACTTTATTCATCATCCAGTAAAGAAAGATTCAAGGACATGACCAAATTTTGGGAAGAAGCTACATAAACACACACACATATATACACATTTATTGAGATACATTTCTTGTACCACTCTCTAGGGGCACAGGAATAAGAGAAAATATCAGACTTCAAGAATATTAACCTTTTGTCACACGTACATCATGCAAATGTCTTCTCCCGTCCTGAAGGCTGTCTATTTGCTTTGTTGATTGTGTCTTCAGTTGTGCAGGAACTTTTTAACATGCTCAGTTCCTGCTTATTTACACATGTTGTTACTGTAATTGCCAGTGGCTTTTCTTCACAAATTATTTTCCTATGTAAATAAGATCCAGAGTTTTTCCTACACTTACTTCTAGAGTTTATATGGTTTGTGTCTCATATTTAAACCTTTTATCCATTGTGAGTTAGTTTTTGTAAGTGGTAAGAGGTGAGAGTCTAGTTTCAGTCTTTTACATGTGGCTAACCATCCTCCCAGAATCATTTATTAAATAGGGATTCTTCTCCCCAATGTATATGTTTGTTTGCTTTATCAAAGATCAGATGACTATATGAGGCTGCTTTCATCTCTAGGTTCTCAAGTCTGTTCTTGACTTGCTAAAAATCTGGCAAAGGGCTAATAACCAGCATCCACAATGAACTCAAGCAAATCAACAATAAATGGATGAACAACCCTATTAAGACCTGAGCAAGAGGCATAAACATAATCTTTTCTCATGAGGACAAATGGCACCAAACACATGAAAAATTGCTCACCATCCCTAATTATGAGAGAAATGCAAATAAACCCCCCTTTAAGATATCACCCAACCCCAGTGAGAATGGCCCATATTACCAAGTCACAAAGCAGTAGATGCTGCTATGGGTGCAGAGAGAATGGAGTACTCATGAGCTATTGTTCTGTAAACCAATATAGCCTTTACAGAAAGAAGTATGGTGATTCCTCAAATAACTAAAAGCAGACCTTTCATTTGATCTAGAAATTGCATTATTAGGCATCTACCCAAGTGTTTATTGCAGCTCAATTCATCTTCACAAAGATATAGAAATAATTCAAGTGCCCTTCAACCTGTGAACAGACTAACAAACTGTGCTGTATGTATACCGTGGAATACTATGCAGCCATAAAAAGATGATGATTCTATATCTTTTGTAACAACCTGGAAGAACTTAGAGATCTCCTAATTTAAGCATCACAAGAATGGGGAAAAAAGCATCAACAGTACTCAATATTAAGTTTAAACGAGTAGATTAACAACTCAAGTTCCACATGATAGGAAAACTCAATTAACTTCAAGAAGCAGGCAGGAGGAGAGGGGAGCTCAGTAAGTTCTCATGCAATGGGCACAATGCATGGGTATAAGGCCCACTTCCTGGATGAAAGACTCGACTACGTGTCAGACTTTACCTAACAAAAGCCAAAGAAGAGAATTGAAACAAAGCTTTTCTTTTTTGTGGTTGAATCTGAAGGTCGGTTTTAGTGACACTTCCTGTTTCAGGTCTTTCCCTGTTGATGGGTAAGTCTGAGATTCATAACATACACTTCCTCCATCATCCCGACGTCATGCTGCCTGGAACTCTTGCAACAGGGCTTCTTTGCATTTTATCTTGCTAGGCAGAAACTCGCAGTGATATATACTAACGCAAGGAATGGAGCCTAATCAAATGTGCCCTCATATTAATTTGAAATTAAAAAAAATGAATATTAGAATTTTGTGAGGGAAGCAGATATATAAGCCAATAATGTGTCACTGTTACAACTTAAACCTGGGCTCCTTCTAAGTAAGATACAGGCATGTCTGCAGAACTTCAGGGTCATTCTATCAGTGTGCTACTCTTTTGAAAAAAAAACTCATTGCTGAAGTCTGAATTGAAAGCAATGGATCAACCTCTGAAGAAAAGGGCAATTTGATCCATAGGGTTGTGTTTGTCAGAGTGTAAGTGATCCCAGAGCTATATGGGAGAGTCCAACAGCAAAATGATTTAATCTATAAACTAACAAAAAACATGTGCTGATCATGTCATATGTGCCAGGCCCTCTGCTACCTAATGGGGAGGTTCTGAGGCGAAAAACTGACAAAGTCTCTTCTAATGATAGTGATCCTAAGATCAACATGAAATCTCTGGCATGTTTCAAATAGGTCCTCAAGAAATAAGTGAAAGGAATATTTTTCAGCAAATTTTGTAAAAGCCTGAGAGCACATCAGCTACAGTTCTGATGACAATGGTGACAATTGTCATCACAGTGTGACTGAGACATTAGAGCTGGGCCATGGTGGCAGTATTGACACCACCTCTACAGTCCTCCAAATTGGACTCTAGGCACTTGTATATACAATATCCTTGACCTGTGGCATTATAATCTTTATTTTTATGATATTTAGGATAAAAAAACGAATTCTTAGCAGCAGAAACGACATACATTTATCTGAGCAGGAGCACAGGGTAACTTTGGGGGCATTTGGTACACAGCTTCCTTTTTAAAAAATGATACAATTATATATATATATATATATATATATATATATATATATATATATATATATATATATTTAAAAAAAAAATCTCTTCACAGGTGCCAAAGAGAAAACAGCAGTTTCTCTTCAGGTTAAGTGGAGGACTGATTCTTAATGTACACAGAGGACATCCCTCATTATGTCCCAGCACCGGGAATTCTCTTAGGACACAATTAACACCATCTGGTTCTGACAAAGTGGATGGAGTGAGTGAGTATGGCTAGAGAATTCCCGCTTCTTCAGTGGTAAGGGAACCAACAACTCATACCATTGTTTATGTTTTCTTTCATCAAGTTTTTTTTTTTTTGGGCTATCAAATTGAAATTTACTATGATGGAGAAAAGGTAGGGAATGTGTTTAAATTAGTCTGATTCTAAGACTGGAAATGGCACTGGTAGCTAGGAGGGAAATTCTGAAATCTCCTGATGTATTGGGAGGAAAGGAATTAGGTAACTTGGTTGCAGAAAGTGCCTTAAGTATGACAGTCCTGGCCTTCTAAATGGCAAAATCCAGCTTCTGAGACATAGTTGTAGCCACATGTTTATAAGACCACAGTAAAGAGACAGGACATGCATCCACCCCTAGATACACATCCATCACACAAACACTTATCCCAAGGTCAATGACTTGACAAATTAGCCTGCAGAAAATGCATCAACTAAGGCTCCCATAGCTGGAAAAAGGAATGCTCAAAAGGAAATTCTGTCCCAGGCATCCATGGATAACAGTAACATTAAATAAAAGCTCAGTCACTTCAGTGAGTTCACAATTTCAATCAGCAGAAGATTCAAGTTTTCTTTTCCAGAGACAGACAACAATCAAGTGTCAAATATTACAGGTGATTAATCTAAGAACAGGCAATATAGCATCATGAAAATAAACCTCAGCCCTAGAATTAGATATCCAAGTACGAAATTTTTGCTTGTTACAAAGTTCCTAGGATAGACATTAAATGATTTCTAATGGGTACCAGTCCATGCCCAGGAACACTGTCCTCCTAAAGGCACAGAGAGATTAAACGCATTCTTGACTTCAGCGTAGTCTATCACTCATTATGGGGTAAATGCAACCCAAGCAGCAATTTGTGAACTAAACCTATTATTCAGTGCGATTCAGTTGCTATGGTTAGATCCACCCCAGCCTTCAATCTGCATGCTTCATTCACAAGGAGATAGCCTGATTGTAGTTCTCAGTTCTAAACTACTATAGCTGTTGGTGCCTGTGGTTCAGTGAGTAGGGCACCGGCCCCATATGCCAAGGGTGGTGGGTTCGAACCCGGCCCCTCCCAAACTGCAACAAAAAGTAGCTGGGCATTGTGGTGGGTGCCTGTAGTCCTAGCTACTCAGGAGGCTGAGGCAAGAGAATTGCCTAAGCCTGAGAGCTGGAGGTTACTGTGAGCTGTGACGCTACAGCACTCTACAAAGAGTGACAAAGTGAGACTCTGTCTCTTAAAAAAAATAAAAATAAAAAAATAAACTCCTATGGGTTTTTCCATTGGTGGGTAAAAATTTATTTAATGCCATGGCCCTCAGTCATTTCCAACTAAAATATAGAGCATACATTCTTCAATCAAGTTGCAATAGATATATCATACTCTAGCACTTTCTTTAAAATTAGGCCTAGAATATGATCTTTTATTAACCATTATTAAAATTTAATATAGCAATTTGAAAATCACTTAATGAAAGTTGGGGAATGGGTCAATTACTCTTGAGAACTTCTTCTCCAAATTAGCTTGACTTGTGAGAAATCAATCAAATATTTTGATAGTTTGAACATGTGTCTAAAATGACCATATCAATATAAAAGTAACTAATTTATTTAATGGCAGCTGTCATATGTTTTCTTACCAATATTAGAAATACATAAAGACAATGAGACACTAAGATCTTGGTTCTCGTGCTGATTCTGCTATTAACCAGCTATGAAAATTTTAGCAACTTGTTTAGCCTGTGTGACTTTCAAATATTCTTCCAACTCTGGTATTTTTTAAAAACTTGTCTAGATCAGCCCAATCAAATCAATTTGGGTTTATGTACTTTAGGAATGAGTGGTATTAATTATACCTAATGCTATTAAGGTTAATTATTTTGGGAAACCTACTTTATAGATCTCTAACATATAGCTCACCATTACTAGAGCCAATACAAATATAGGTTATGAAACACAATGATAACTCTGTGTGTATATCACTGAGATGGGCCAAAATTAGTTTTAAAAGTGTTTAAATACAGGAAAATACAATAGAAGACATTTTGTTTGTAGCAAAGAGACCCTGATATATATGATATGCTGCTGATATCACAGCAATGCAGATTATATATATATATATATATATATATATATATGCACATATATGTGTGTGTGTGTATATATATGTGCAGGTTTGCTGACAAACTGCATTTGGCAGCTCATGTATATATATAAATAATATATATAATATAAAATACAGTGTAGCCATTAAGTTCATATGCAATTTAAAAATAGTTATTTTATAACCATCCTGTGTGTGTGTGTGTGTGTGTGTGCATAATCTGAATAGATCCAAGGAATCTAAAAATATGCAAGACTCCTCTCTGAAGAAGCCTCTCAGAGAGAAGACAAACTTGGATGCCTGCTAACAAAAGGTTAAAAGGTTTAAATGTTTGTTTCCCCCCTTCCTATCTATCCCCATCTCCTTGGAACTCTATCTCTAGAGATAGAACTCTCTAAGCCTTTTTTTTTAAGAGTCAGGGTCTTAATGAAGGACAAGAACTGGGACCAGGCTAAAGTACAGTGAGTAAAGTGGTACGATCACAGCTCAATGCAGCCTCAAACTTGTAAACTCAAGGGATCCTCCTGTCTCAGCCTCCTGAGTAGTTGAGTCTTCAGGCATGAGGTGCCACATGCAGTTTATTTGCAAACCTGTACAAACGGACAGTTCTGAGATTCTTGGTAAACATAAGTATATTCTCTGAAAGCTGAGAAATGTTGGTATCACCATGAGATTAAACAAATTGTGAAAAGCAGAATATCATTGAAGGAGAAATGACAATTCCATGATATGGTAATTTCATGAGATGACGTCGAACTGTATACCCCTTTCCTCCTAAAGTCATCCTCATGAGATTGGGTGATGCATAAATTACCATATTATTGGGTATAAACCAGAAAATAAAATAAAAAGTTTAAAATAACTTAAATGCCATCCATTAATTGGGAAATAGTTTTTAAAAATAGTACTGCCATTCAAAGAAGTATAAAGCTGACATTAGAAATGATAAATTAAGTATACAAATACTGATAAAGAAATATACTCAAAATTTATTATTAAATAAAAGAAAATAAGGAGATTATAGAACAGTGCATATTAAATAATCCAATTTGTCTCATCAAAGAAGAGAAACAGAATATTTCTGTAAAGTTAAAACAGAAGACATTTTTAAGAAGGGTCATATCTGGGAGGGATCTTGCAAGCACCAGACTATGTTAAAAGGGACTATTATTTTTCATCTAATGCACTTCTGTGCAGTTGATGTTTTACCATAAGCACAAATTACTTTCCTAATTAAATCAAAGTTATAAACTCAGCATGGATCATTTGTTGTGGCCAGGAAATGCTGAAATGATTTTTATGATGCCAGTAACAGTTTTACTGTGAAACCTTTCAGATGTAAGCGTAAGCACAACGATGTTAGAACCATGAGTGTTTTCACTTGACTTTAAGAAATCTTATGTTTTTGTATTCGTTTAAATAAAAATCATTACTAATATAGCTAAAGATTCCTGAGTTCCCCCTTTTGTTCCCTTAACCACACCTATCTACCAGATGTTACCAATAATCTGAATTTAATGCTTATCATTTTATATTATTATTCTATATATAGATACTTGAAATAGCATAGGGTGATGCCTTACTTATTTTAAGATGTTATTTAAAAGACATGATATAATTCATTCTTCAACTTACACTATGAATGAAGTAAGGTTGTGATGTGCCTCCCAATTCCCCCTACAAGACTGAAGGACTTTCTGTCCATCTACTGAGAGTACCAAGAACTGATGGCCTTCAGTTGTCATTCCCCTCTGGAAATTGACCTTTACAGAAAGGAGCTGACTTCCCTGAGGTCATATTTTATGTCAGGGTAATCTGCTCAATGGGTGTCCTGACCCAGAGCCCTCAACTGAATTGATGAAGCTTGGAAAGGCAGCTTCAAAACTGCCTGTGGAGAGTCAGTGGAGGTCTTTTCTGAGAACAGGTTGTGCCCATCAGACTTTCTCAGCTCGTCAGTCTGTAAAATAATTGGCTTGTAGTCTTTACAAATATTAATGTCATGAAAGACAAAGAAAATCTAAAGAAATATCCCAGATTACAGGAGACTAAACAGACATGACAACAAAACACAGCACATGATAAAAGGTTTTTCTAGTTCTATACAAAAAATTACCAGGAAGATTTGTGCATGGTGGGTCTCCTATGGTGTGTGCGGTAGAGCAGACACTGTTCTAAGTGCTTTACATGTATTAACCCATGTAGCTTCACAAGAGCTTTGCGAGTTAGGTTTACTATTAGCCTAATTATACAGATAAAGAAACTGAGGCACAGACCGGATAACACAGTGACCAAGAGATAGAGCTGGCACTGAATAAGGCAGCTTGCTTGTGACACCACTGCCCTTACACACAGCTTCCACTGTTCTCCCTGATGTGATTTCTATTAATCTTCTTTGGTTTAGCAAAATCTAATAACTTTATCACCAAATGTCGGTGAATTGTGGCAAAAAGGTAAGTCTCAAGTTTTACTGATCAAAGTGATATTTGTATAATGACAATTCTAAAAACAATTTGCCAATATACAGTAAATTTTACACTATAAATTACTCTAAAACAAAAACTCAAGTTCTTAACATAAATATAATGAGACCTGGATAAGAACGTTAACAACATCTCTGCCACAAACATCCAAAACTTCATCAGTAGAGTAGATAAATTATTACTTAATCATATAAGATGCACAATAAGCACCCTACATAATGTGGTAAGTGAATTCTAAACATTCAAATATTGAAAAATATAGGCCATAGTATTCAAAAAAAATAAAGCAAAAGTAGTTATTTTCCAGGCCTTAGTCTTCTCCAAAGTACAAAATTAAAACTAGCAGATACTATAGAATGATCATAAACTTAACTGAAAATATCACAAGTACTTAATCACTATTTCTAGAAATTCCATAGATTCTATTTGTATTTCCCATTCTTTTTATCTCTGGGGCATATGAAATGTATTCTAATTCTACTGACCCTTTTCCAAGTCATCACAACAATTTTCACAACAATTTTGTCCACTCTTTGCTAACTTCCATAGCATTATGTTGCATTATTGATATATCAGCATTTTACATTAGGGGTGTTACAATGCATGTAAATTAAGCTTATCTCCCCAATTAGTACCTGAGCTTTTCAATAGCATAGATCAAACGTAGGAGACCCTTCGAGGAGCTTGCAACTGAGTAGAATGTATGCTATTATATAAGAATGCACAAAGTATTGTGGATGCACAGCTAGAAGAGGGAGGGGGAAATTTTTCGTGACTTTGGAACTATGCCTACAATTTGTAAGAAATTCATTAGTTAGATAAGGAGGCAAAGACATTGTAATGAACAAAGTAGTTGTTCGATTTCCCAAGGACATGGGAACACATGGCTTGGTCAGAAAATGGTGATCAGTCCAGGGCGAAGGGAGCACAGTGGGTAAATGTTGCAGAAGAAGCATCTCCCCAATTGAGTAAGTAATGTTTCATCTGCCCTACAAAGGGGTTAGAGTATCATTCTGCTAGTTCTAGAGGTAATTGTTAGGAGTGTTTAAAGGGGGAGATGATAATACCGTAATTAGCTTGGGGAAAATAACTGTCTCCAAAGTTATTGGGACTATAACTTTTGTTTTTTGGGGAAAATAGATCTTAGGAAGCCTCCCAAAGGAAAGGGCATTAGTATGGCAGATGCCCTATATGGCTAAGGGAGACATGTGAAACAACAGAACTAAAGCAGCTATGGGAATCATTGCTAACAGAAGTCAGAGTAGATCATTGTTTTGCAGGTAGACTACTAACACTTGGTGTCTAATTTGTTGTCACAGCTAAAGCAAATTACAAGGTGACCAGGAGTGCCATATTTCTAGCAATAATGATTTTATAAGTGGCCTAAGAGCATAGGAGAAAGAAAAGGACTAAGGAACACAGCATATTTAAGGTTCATACTGTGGAAATATGAGAAAAAAGACATTCTCTCTCTCTCTGATCCTCCCCCACCTTGATTTCAGACTGGATGTGAGGAAATGATAGGAAAACAGTTAAATATCAAGAAAGGCCAGTGTATTATAACTTATGTTATTGTAGGTTTGTTTTACTGAAAGGTAATCAGGGAAAAATAAAGCCAACTTAAGTTTGAACAGACACAGATTAAACTTCCAAAAATGAAATATTCTCTTTCACCAACACTGTTATGAGTTTTTTCATAAAAGCAATGAACACGCTAAATCATGAAGCCTATGGAACTGAAATAACTCAATAGCACCAGAGTCCCAGATGGACAGTGTCTATGGGACAGAACTAGGTAATTAATAGTTTAAATAAGCAAATGGCCAGTATCCAGAAGTAGATTTCATACAGTGCTTATCTCCCAGGATGAAGATTCTGAAAGAAAATATGGTTAAAATACTCCTAAGCCATTAAATTGCATTGTCACAGGAAGCCTGATGCCCTGGGAACTCCCAGAACATATGGCAGAAAAAGATCTTGTCAAGAATTTCTTTGCCAACATCCACTGGCAGCTTTGAGAGTAACAGCTGCCATGCTGGATGAGGGCCAAGGGTTCTCAGGACTTCCTTTTCTCATATAAGATGGAGAGGTTAGGGTTTGGTTCCATAACTTTATTTTCATATTGCTAATGGGAGCATGGATCACAAATCACAGCCTGGTTCCCTATACCCCCAGACCTTCTGCTTCAACTTCCCAGTAGAAATGACAGGGAGACACTGTGCCCCAGAGCCATGCATCCATCAGTGGAGTAGAGGATGTGGCTTTCACAGAAAAGTGATGTTTCTTGGTTCTGGCTTCATTTATAATGAAAGGAAGCTAGATAATGAATGGGTGGAGGGTGGAATTTTTGCTTTGCTTCAGTGTGTACTAGATCAAATCTGATAGCCTGTTACTAGAAATTTATTGAGAGAATAGAAACTGCTAAATGGAACTTGAAGGAGTCTTAGTAATAGATGAAATAAGCATTTACCTAAAAACAGGAAACACACCCAAACTCTATCTGCTCCTTTTGCTAAGTATTCTACATTTGACCAGCAGTTTCCTGAAATTCCAATCATTAGATTCTCCCTTGGTTTGAGTAAGAAATCACCCATTAAGTCCTCTCTTAAGATAAAAATACTGCTCTGTCTCATGAGGGATGTTGTTTTATGACTTGTTTTTCCTTGTTTTGTGGTTGGTTGGTTGGTTGTCCGTGTTCTTACTGGGAAAAGTTTTACTGACTATGCCCCTTTTATGACCTGAGATTCCTATGTGTTGACAAGAGTGGCATTTAGGCAATAACATGTCAATCAGTTTGGGTATTTGAATTCATCAGTATGGCAGAACAATAACACCAAAAGATGGCATGTGGACCTGCATATTTTACTGGGGGATCAGGGTGGACAAAGCAGGTTACAGAGCTCAGGGCCAGAAGCCTCGGACTGTGGGTGCACAGTAACTAGAACAGAACTATGGGCAGAGCAAGGACAGCATGAAAACAGACACGGAAAGCAAACACTGTCTTCACTTTCTACATTGCCCACTAGGCAGTAGGTGCTTCAGAGTCAGTCAAATTTAACATTCAAAGTTTGATTGTTGGCTTCCAAATAAAGTTTGACCTATGTATCACACTGCTAATAACTGACTAACATTAAAACTTCCATCAACTTTTGGAAATGGAAGTATTTCTTCTGCAAATAAGTATTTACTTATACTGTATGATTTACTGATCTACCTACCATTATGCTTTCCTCATAAATTTACATTTTAGAATATGAAGAAACAGTATGATTATCACTTTTTATCCTTTCTTTAGGGACTTACATTTGTATCCAAGAAGGATTATGATTTGGTGCACATAAGCCTGAGAGTTTAACCTTAATAACTTAAGACATTTCATAATAATAGGTGGAATCTTTCTGGATTAGTTCTCTGTGTTGAGCTTAGAAGATATATTATTTTACTCTCATATTTTACCATTTCGGAGGATACAAGGAGAAATTTAAGAACAATGAATGTATGACTGATATGTTGAATGAATAATTAGAAGCATTTTAAAATAAGCAAAAACAAGAAAATTAAAAAAAAGAAAAAGTCACCCTGTATCAGTGTTGTATGAATGAGGAAGTAATATTTCTGAAATTAAAAACAATTAATCTTCATAATAAATTCTCTATAATATTCAAACTTCTAATTTGGACAAAAATACACTGTAAATGTATATTAGTAATTCAATAACACTTATGTGCTTTAATATAGAAAGAATAAGGAATAAAACTGGGAAGATTATGTAAAAAAAGAAAACACGTAGTTTCCCATCAAAGTGTTACTTTTTACTTTGGATTTTGTCAAAGTATCACATTTTGGAGATTACCCAATGACAAAGAATTGGAAGGACTCTAAATTAAAAATGAAAAATCACTTACAAAGAGTATTTTGTTTCTGTAGCAAGATAAAGAAATAGATCCCTTCTTATAGAGATTGATTTATTAGTTTTTCTTCCCTTTATTTCATGAGAAGAAATGTTCCATCAACTGCTTGGACACAAGGCAAGTAAGAGTACATTTTTTGGTCACCCATGATTTGGGGCATAGCTCTCGTGAGTCATTGAAGGTGGTTCAAAAAGCACCTTTGAGAAGAATGCGAAGAGGACAGAGGCTGGAGCTCTGGAGTAAGAACCATCGCAAGTGAGGGTGGCCACCAGGCTCATGCTGATTCTAGCACAGTGCTTAATGTGTGTTAGGAGTTCAACAAATGTGAGTAAAATAAATGAATGGATACATCAATAAAAATATGAGGGAAAAAATGGTCTATGAAAATGCTATAGATGACGTGACCTAGTCTATTGACCTCCATTTCAGTGTTTTTGAATGTTTTTATCTTCTCAATTGTAAACTGTAATTTTGATCCCTCTATATCACAATTATTACAAAGCTACAAGGAAAATATGACATTTCTGTAATCATTATCCAGAAAAGCCAAAATTAAAATATGGTATGATTTAGACTTGAGTTTTGCCATCAGTGCCAATCACCGTATCATAGGGTTTACTTTATGATTTATGAAGTAAAGACTCACAGGCCAACCTGTCAGTTACCACAAGTCACATTGACCAAAGAGTACCTGCCTGTTTTTCTTAAGAGAAATGGATTTTTGTTTTCTTCCCTAAGCTCATGGTTTTATGGAAGATGCACCTCGAAAATAGATTGTGACCTTGGAAGCATTTTCCAAGATTTCAATCTTAAAATATTTTGAAAGAGTACGAATTCAAGGAAAAAGAAAACTCTTTGAACTCTAATACTTGGAATAAAAATCATCTATCAAAGGTAAATTTCCTCAAGTTTACTTTATGATAGTTACTTGTTTTTTATTTTATTTTCACCAGTATTTATAGCCATTTCAAATTTCTGTAAGAAAGAACATCGAACTTGTCTGTGCCTATGTTTTTAATGAAATAATGACATCTGCAATGCCACTTCTGAGAATTTAGAATGGTTATATCACCAGGAGTCAGAATGATCAGATTGCACAATGGTGTTATGGACCACAAATTTTGCTTTTGTTATATTTAAGTGTGTAACATAAGAGCATGATTTCTTTATTTCCATCTTGTTGATTTGATCCTCCCCCAGGAGCTCTGCATTTAGAAGAGGCAGGAGGAAAAACTGGATTGTTTTTGAAACTCCTTCTTTTCTTGGATGATTCAGGTATTCAAGGTGTTTTAGACGCTAAAGTACGTAGTTGGCAGTCTGGTCTGAGAAAGTCTGAAAGAAGAACTCTAGTCTTTGGTTCACATGCCCTATTTAAAAAAATAGGAGAAAAATCATTTCCCAGAATTGAAAAAAAGAAAAATTTGAGGATTTCAAAACAATATGTACACATGGTAGGTGGGATGCAGAAAGAGGATCTGGAGTTGAAATCTGTAGAGTAGAAAGCAGGTGGAGGGACAAAGTTAAAATCCTTAGGACTTGGAAGAGAGGAATTGGGTAGGAGGCCTGTCCCCTGTCCTTCTGCTCACAGGGTATAATGGGTGGAATTGAGAGAGAGGAGAGAGAGAGAAAGAAAGAAAAAGAGAGAGAAAGAGGGGAGAGAGGGAGGGAGAGAGGAAAAAGAGAAAAAGAGAGGCAGTAGCATGGGCTCTAGAAGCATACATAAAGTTCATTGCCTTGTCTTTGAGTGGTTTGCATATCCTCATTCTACGAGACTTCATTCTTGAGGCAATTATTCATCCTTCTTAGGTTGCTTCCTGACTGCATAGTAATATCTTCTGTCCCTCATAATATTAGCCCCAAGGTCAACCCAGTCTCTTTTTTAAAGCAGTAGAATACTATTTTTCCTTCTCCACGCAATCCCCTCACCCACCCCTGTCACCCACACATGGGACAGAGCTTTTTCTTCCCTTTTTTTTCCTGATACACTTGTCAAAACTTGTTAGGAAAGAAAACGGTCAACTAATTTGCTCTACAGTATAAATCATCTTCTTTTATCATTTCCAGGGCACTTACCTTTCAAAAGAGGGTAAGAGTGATAGAGTAAGGAAAGGTGCTACTACAAGATAAATGTAGTAGCTCTGGGTGACTGTTGATTTCAGTTTGGGCTATCTTTAATAATTCCCTACAACATCTAAAATTGCACAATTAGAAAAAAATTCATGATAAAATTATTTTCTCTTGAAATATAAGTACACCAGGAAGGTTAAGTAGGACTGACTAGAATACATTTGTGCCTTAATGCAAATTAGTTAATTTTCACTAGCCTTTCTAGATGAGAACTAGCAGGCCTGCTTAATCAATCTGTTCTGTGACCTGCTTTCCTGACATTTTCAGCGTTTTGGCTGAATGCTTTCACAATGTCTTCCTTAAAATGTGATGACAAAAAGAAATTGCATTCTCACATACTTTTGGTATTTATATTATAGGAACAAGATCTTAGGAGCAGGACTTTTTAGATATCTGGTAATTTCTTTTTGCATGTATAAAGTGTTCATTTTTAATCAATATGACATTTATTTTATCATATTACTGAAAAATAAAATAGTATATATTTATGGTGTATAACATGATGTTTGATATATGTTTACAATGTGGAATGGCTCAACTGAGCTAGATAAGATGATTTACCTTAGGATTTATAGTGGTGAGAAAATTTAAAAGCTATTCTGTTCATAATTTTCACCGATACATTACTATTAACTGTAATCTCCATGTTATACAATAGTTCTCAGTAATTATTTTTCCTACCTAACTGAAATTTTGTATCGTTTGGCCAACACTTCCTGCTCTCACCCCCAGGTATCCCTTGGTGCCTGCCATTCTACTTTCTACTTCTAAGAGTTCAACTTTTCTAAATTCCAAATATAAGTGAGATCATGCAGTGTTTGTCTTTCTGCATCTGGCTTATTTCACTTAGCCTCACGTCCTCCACGTCCATCAGTGTCATCACAAATGACAGTAGTTTCTTAAGCCTTAATAACAGTCCATTTTCCTCATTCATTCATCTGTTGATAGACACTTAGGTTGATTTCATACCTTGGCTTTTGTGAATAATGCTTAAATGAACATATGAGTGCAGGTATGATAATTCGTTTGACATTCAGATTTCATTTTCTTTGGATATATGGTAGATCATATGGTAATTTCATTTTAACATTTTGAGAAACCTCTAAACTGTTTTTTTTTAGTGTACATAAAGTCTATGCTAGTTTGCATCTTACCAACTGCATTGCAAGGTTTCCCTTTTCTCAGCACTTGTTATTGCTTGTCTTTTTGATAATAGGTATAGCAGCTGTGAGGTGATACCTTATTGTAATTTTAATTTGCATTTCTTTGGTGATCAATCATGTTGAGCATTTTTACTTATATCTCTGGGCCATTTTTTTTTTTTTTTTTTTTTGAGACAGAGCCTCAAGCTGTCACTCTGGCTAGAGTGCTGTGGCATCACAGCTCACAGCAACCTCCAACTCCCGGGCTCAAGTGAGTCTCCTGCCTCCGCCTCCCAAGTAGCTGGGACTACAGGTGCTCGCCATAACACCCGGCCATTTTTTGGTGGCAGCCATCATTGTTGTTTGGCAGGCCCGGGCTGGATTCAAATCCGCCAGCTCAGGTGTACGTGGCTGGCGCCTTAGCCCATTGAGCCACAGGCACCAACCCCCTCTGGGCCATTTGTATGTTTTATTTTGAGAAATGTCTCTTTAGGTTTTCTGCCCATTTATTAAAGTTATTTGTTTTCTTGCTTTTTAGTTGATTGAATTCTTTATGTATTTTGAGTATTAACCCTTTATCATATATAGGGTTCCCACATTTTTTCTTCCAATTTGTAGATTGTCTTTTCACCCTATGGATTGATTTCCTTGCTGTACATAAGTTCTTTAGTTGAATGCAATATCATTTGTCTATTTTTGGTTTTGTTGACTTTGCAGATACATGATCATCTTTCCACCCATAGTCTTTGACTTAGAAATTCTGTTGCTGAAAATTTATCCCATAAATGTATGCATCGATGTATGCCATGTTTAGGAAAGGAGTGTGGTTAAATTGATTGTTTTATTTTCTTCAAAGTTATTATAGGTAACTCTTAAAAACAATGAACTAGCCATATTATATAATTATATAAAAAGGTTACTAAGGGCTAGGCACGGTGGGGCACATCTGTAATCCTTTATCACTCTGGGAGGCTAAGGTGGGTGGATTGCCTGAGCTCAGGTGCTACAGACCATCCCAAGCAAGAGCAAGACCCTGTCTCTATAAAAGTAGAAAACTAGCCAGGCATTGTGGCAGGTACCTGTAGTCCCAGCTACTCAAGAGGGTGAGGCAAGAGGATCACTTGAGCCCAAGAGTTTGAGGTTGCTGTGAGTTATGTTGCTGCAGCACTCTACCCAGGGAGACAGAGACTCTGTCTCTAACCCCAAAAATAAAAACAAAATTCAGTAAATAAATAAAAAGATCTCTAAGATATATTTTAAGGGGAACAATGATACAAGTTAGCAAAAGAACATAATTTAATAAAGTTTGCTTATTTTTTTAAAGTACATACATCTATGCATATTCATTTACTGGCAAATGACTTTTTAACTTAAAGTCAAGAAACTACTAACAGTGGTTTCCTTTAGAAAAAGTAATATTTTAACTTTGTTTGCAGTGTTTAGATTTTCTTTCTGTAAGAACGTAATATACATATATTTTTTGTTTTGCTTTTTTTCCTTTAGTGTTTTCTTTTTTTTCCAAGCTGGTGTTGCCTAGGCAATCCATCTTCAACATATAAGTCATCTTTGCTTCCTTATTTATATACTGTGATTTAAACAAAGAGTAAAAGGAAAAATATCATTTGCAAAGAATTGAGGGAAAAGAAAGTAGAGGGTTCTGCTATGCAGCAGGTAAACAAATTTCAGGTTTAAGCAAATTCATAAAAATCAAGTGACATCACCTCTTTTCTCAATCTAGAGACCAGCTGGTCTTGCTGCCCTTCCTCAAATGACAAAGGTTTGTTTCAAGGATGTTTAGGGAAACAAATAAAATGCAAGGGAATAAAATAAATGACTTAAAGCAGAATTCTTCAAGCTGCTATTTCAAAGAACACTGTTCTGCAAAATGTTTTTCAGTAACAAATACATATGAGAAAAACAGGCTTAAATAAATTATTTATCACACAAGCACACTCTAGATAATATGCTATATTAATTTATTTATAATTGCCAAAGAAGTTGTATATAGTATGCAGCCTTCTATTATCGAGTTATAATTCCCAGAACTGAGTTATTGCTAATATTAATTTTGTAAAATGTCTTTATAAGAAAGCTGAAACCCAGAAACACAGACAGCTTTCATATGACCCTAGAGAGAGTCTTTCTCTCCTCCCTTCTCACCCTCTGCCCCTTATACACCTGGGAGTGAGAAAGGATGCTGGATCTTTAGCAGCTATTTTATACATTTGAGGATGCCGTTCAGGGACAGGGGACAAAGGGAGCAAAGCAAAAAGGAAGAAGCCTAGGTCCCTGATGATCCCGCTGAGCTTCCATACCAGTCCCAGATTACCTTTTTTTTCTTTTTTTCCTATATAAGAACTAACCCAGATATGTTTGTACCACTGTTGCTATAGTGTAACCAACACACTGGTCAGCAAATTTTAGGAGATTTTCGTTCTTTTTCTTTCCTTTTTGTTTTTTGTAAGTAAAATCATTTGTATTTGTTAACTGGTTATAATGCTATTTTGGAAGATGAATTGTGAGATTTATAAAATTTTAGTGATCTTGGCAGAAGGATCACATAATGATCCTGGAAATGAACTAATAAAAACAACAACAATAAGAGATGTTTGTAAAACACTTTATAGTTTACAACCATTTTATTTTTTATTTAATTTTTCATTAAATCATGACTGTATACATTGAAGGAGTACAATATGATGATTTGATATGCAATGTGGAATGCTTAAATCAAACTGATTAACATAACTCACTTATTTTTTGTGGTAAGACATTTATAATTTACTCTTAATTATACTCTTAATTTACTCTTAGTTATTTTGAAATACACCCTTGCATTGTGCACATTAGTAAGATCCCACCAAGTGCCTTCCTTCTTCTGACTCAACACCCTCCCTCCCCCACCTCCTTCCCCCTTGTTAGATTATATTTGTGTTTAATCATTCATATGAAAATGTGTTTATATATTGGTTTCATAATAGTATTGAGTATGTTGGATACTTTTTTCCCCATTCTTAAGATACTTTACTAAGAAAAATATATTCCAACTGCATTTTAAGCTCTTAGACACTAAAAAAAAGAAAGAAAGAAAGAAAAAAGGAAAAGCACATTCCCAATTTTTGCTGATTGGCTCTGTGTCGTGGTCACTCTATCAACACTCTACCAAGCCACCTGCAACTGTGCCTTAACCTTCGCTTCCTGCTTCTGCATAGCCCAGAGACAATCCAGAGTTAAAACCAATGCTCTTCTTGGCCTTTCCTGAACATGTGTCAATTTCTGACATGGTCATGTCTTTCTTGATTCCCTAATATACAGAGGAACTTTTACAAGTCTTTATTAGTCTGGTATTTTCCTTCCCAAACTCTTTCTTCCCAGACTTTCAAGACTATTTCTTTTCTATTCCTTTCTGCCTTGCCTCAGGCTGCTGCAGCTAATACTATGAGCTTCAGAAGCTTTCCACAAATGCCACACAGGAACCTCAGTGCCCGAATGCTCTGAGTTGCACTAAACAAAGGAAGCCCCTTTCCCTGGTCTTTCTGGAAGCCACCGGACAGATTAAAAACATTGCATAACTCCCTGACAAGAACTGCATGGTTCCCTCTCGCACTAGCAACCTATCCGAGGTTTGTGAGCTGCCATATTCAGGGCCTAGGTCTGAGATAGGAAGGATGGACAGATGGATTTCAAAGGACCACAGTTATCTCTTACTGGGTACAGCAACTTCTTTATTCATTAAACATTCATGTGGTTGTTGTGAGCTTTTGACTTGATTCCAGAGTTCTGGGACAGTTGATTCTGACAATGTTTTTGCCAGCTTCTTAGCTGCCTCTGTGGAGAGATGAAACCTAGAGCTCCCCACTCTGACATTACTGCTGACGTCATTCTCCCCTTGGCTTTTGAGCTCAACTTTAAATAAAGCAGTACCTCATCAGGTACACCTCTTCTCATGCCTTCTTCCCAATACCGTAGAAGCCTGTATGAAGTCCCCATCATGAATTAACCAAACCAAATAAGTGGAAGACTGGACCCACACTCTGCCCCCAACATAGCACCACCTCCAGCTGATATTTGATTCTGCTTCCCCCTCCACATCTAAGCCCTTCAGAAAGATAAACTTCCCTTTACTGTCTCTATGCCTTCCTCTGGGCCATGAAGACCCTCCTAACCATTCAGGTAGAATTGAACCTTTGGTTCATTTTACCTTGTTTTTGCCAATTTACAATGTTGTCATGTAACAACTTTTGTGCATGTATTTCTAAACTCTCCCTTTGCAACACTGAATCCTTCAGAGGTAAGATCATGCCTTAACTGTTGTTGTGTATCTAGATTTTTTTTTTAGAGTGTCTGGCATATGTTAAAAAAATTTAATATAAGGCAGTGCCTGTGGCTCAAAGGAGTAGGGCGCCGGCCCCATATGCCAGAGGTGGCAGGTTCATACCCAGCCCCGGCCAAAAACCACCAAAAAAAAAAAATTAATATATATTCAAAAATATTAAATTTCTCACAATAAAAAAGACTAAATTTCTAAACCTATTACATATGTGTACACCTATATGCATATATATGTTTTCATGCGTAGATCCACAATAAAATATAATTTAAATGATTTTAGAAAAGGACATAATAATACAAAACAGATGCATAGCTCTCTGATAATCTGACATAATTTAATGATGGATTTTAAACGTTTATAGGAATAATTGGATTGGGTGCTTTACAAGGAAACTTCTCTTAAAACAAAGCTTTTGATAAAAGGTAAAAAGTAGATATTTGAGTTTACATTATCTGTATAAAGCTGAAATGCAGATAACATATATTAGCAGCTAAAGGCTGATTCGAACAGTAGTAATCACTTTTGTAGGAAGTAAAATTATAAAATTACAATCTGATCATGACATATGACTAAATAGATGGCCATCTCCCCTAACACAAGTTGGCTAGCACAGTCTAAACTGAAATGCTTTCACCTGGGAAATTTTCATGGCAGGCACCACCAATCATCCATAAAACAATAGAAAATAATGATTTAAATAAACATCACAGTAGGCAGACATCACGGTGATCAGGAGCATGAACACAGAACTCATTTGCTGCATCAAATACAGCAATTTCTAGTTTAATTACCAGGAGCTAATGGTTTATTTTTATGTATCAAAGTCTTCCTATCTTTGACATAATTATAGTATTTATATACCTCTTTGAATGGACTGGCATGGATTTAAATGTTTTATATACATTAACTCATTAAATCTCACAACAAATCCTATGAGGTAAGTTGTATTTTATAAACAAGAGAACCAAAGCACAAAGAAGAGTGTTGGACATAGGAACAAAGGTGATAGTAAAGTCAGAATTCTACCCACAAGGTACATGCTATGATTTATTAAACTCTCTGTCGCTAAACAATAGTTATCATGTTACAATATCTATCTCTCTTTTACTTAATCCTCAGGTTACTGTGAGGATTAAATAAAATCAGGTAGGCATAATCAAAATAGCACTGATGTCTAAAGAACAAAAGTTCCTATATTTATCTAATTACTGAAAACGTGATTTTCTAAGGAACCCCCCAACTATATTTATTTTAAACTATATAGAATAACTAAATGTGCATATATGAGCACATACAAACACATACACATGTATATATTCCTTAGCTCTAGCTATTGAAAGCATCTCAGAGCAACAATGTATAAATAAGCTGAGCTGTCCCACAAAAAGCAACAGTATTGATAGTTTTATATGAGTTCTACCAAAAAGTCAATTAATAAGCAAATATATGTCAATACATTTATATACACACAGGATATGTGTACATATTTGTGTATATATATATATATATTATATATATACACACACATATATTTGGATTGCTTTCTATACTTATTTTATGATTTCTATTTGATATAATATTCCTTTTCTCCCTTCTCCAGTATTCTTTTGGAATAAAGTTCTTTTTTGATACATTCATTTGATTTTTTTTTAATTCAGCCATATCCTTCATAGGGTTCAAAAGTCATGACACCTATTGCCATTTAATTACTAATTAGAATTTCCTTTAAATGTTCCTAATATTCTTGGCTTACAAATTCTTAATAGTTCAATCTCTTGGCTTACAAATTCTTAATAGTTCAATCTCTCTCAGGGCAAAAAAGAAATTTAAAAAGTTTTAGCCCTTGAATCCTTTTACATTTCATAAGTTATTTTGTACTATATTCTAGTTTTGATCTATCTTTTCCCCAGGTCCCCTCCACTTACCCCTCATCGCCCATCCTCCTGATGCTTTAGTCTAGACAATTTGTGATTATTTATTAACATAAAAATTTGTTTTATCTTTATTGATTTCTTATTTCTAATGTTTTGGTCGAGAATATTCTATCAAAAGTAATCAATGTTTTATCTCAGGTTTGTTTCAAATTTTATATTTTCTATTTATTAAAAATATGATATATACATTCATGGACACAGACTATTTTAGGCCAGAAAATTAAATAATTTACATTTTGTAAATATACCATTTGTAATGGTTTTGATTTGATATAATTAATGTCTGTATCAGATCATTAATAAATAACAAATATAAATACTGCTTAGTGTTCATCAACCTGGGAGAAACGCCGGAAAAATGATTACCCAATAACCCCAGGAAGTTTAGATGCTTACATATCCTTCTAAGGATTTATCCTTAGAGACTGGGTTATGAGATGAAATTATTTTCAGGAGAAAAGAATGAACTCACCAGAAGAATAACCTAGAACATAGTTTTTCTGAACCATAGGGGAGGCAGTGGAAAGGTGAGGGGTGGAACGTTACTGTGAACGAAGATTGTCTTATGACGCAGACAAGGCCTCTCAGGTAATCTCACAGAGTTGCCTTCAGAAGAATAGATGAAAAGTCTGTCCGGGTATCGGGGAGCACTCCCCTTCTTTTCTCAGGTGGTTAATCTTTCCTGGTTATTTGATAAGATTCCTAGGGAAGGGGTCTTAAGACAATTACATTTCTTTTGGAAAGAAGCTTTCTTGGTCTTAGAAATTCCAAAAAGAATTCCTCCTAGTGGAGACACCTGTGCCTTGGTGTCTCCTTCACTTTACACTTGGGACTAAATGTGGAACCCCCATTTCCTATGCCTAGGTCAGTTTCTTGTGAATTTCCTAGGCCTGAATTCCATGGATGGCCTGTGTCCATTCATTGATACA
>CAUYRH010053972.1:0-12231 GCA_963574655.1 Perodicticus potto | reverse complement strand
TTGGAAGAGGTTTAGTAATATAGGTACTAGTTCTTCTTTAAAGGTTTGGTAGAATTCTGACGTGAAGCCATCTGGTCCCGGGCTTTTCTTTTTAGGGAGATTTTGTATAGTTGATGCTATTTCAGAACTTGATATAGGCCTGTTCAAAGTTTCCACTACATTCTGGCTAAGTCTTGAAAAGAAAAGAATTACACAACAGATCAATAAATCCAAAAGTTGGTTTTTTGAAAAGGTCAATAAAATAGATAAACCTTTGGCTAACCTAGTCAGGAAAAAAAGAGTAAAATCTCTAATTTCATCAATCAGAAATGGTAAAGATGAAATAACAACAGACCCCTCAGAAATTCAAAAAATCCTTAACGAATAGTACAAGAAACTTTACTCTCAGAAATGTGAAAATCTAAAGGAAATTGACCAATACTTGGAAGCACGCCACCTAATTTACAGATTTCTTCGTGATTAACTCTTGGCATTTTTTAGATTTTTCAGCCTGTACATCCCGATTGATAAAGTAAATTCCCCAAAATGGATTTTTCATAAAAATAATAAGCATTATAATTTTGGTAATTAATATAAAATTCATCATCTCCATTAGTTAAAAATTTGTTCCCATCTGTAACATAAATAAGTTACTGTTTACAAATAGTCTTTCTGAACTAGTTTTTTGCAATGTGTTTTTTAACGCGATCAGTAAAAATTCGTATCATAGTTTAGGTATACAATTTTTTTTTTTTTTTTTTGAGACAGAGCCTGAAGCTGTCACCCTGGGTAGAGTGCTATGGCATCACAGCTCACAGCAACCTCCAATTCCTGGGCTCAAGCAAGTCTCTTGTCTCTGCCTCCCAAGTAGCTGGGACTACAGGCGCCCACCACAACGCCCGGCCATTTTTTGGTTGTAGCCGTCATTGTTGTTTGGCGGGCCCAGACTGGATTCGAACCTGCCAGCTCAGGTGTACATGGCTGGCGCCTTAGCCCGTTGAGCCACAGGTGCCGAGCCAGTATACAATTTTTTATTAGGACAAATTACGTAAAATTAACATGTATGAATAACACTTGTGTTTTTGTCGATAGATAGCCCTTTTATATTTGCCCATATTCCTACTTGGACATTTACGTTTTTCTTACTTATTTTGTATGCAATGTTGAAAACACAAGCTCAAAGGTCACCATGAAGTACATAGTGCTATTATATTTTTAACACCGATTCTTGTTAGTGACATAAGCATACTAGATGTTATTTTGAAGCCTCCATGGTGTAATTACTTTACAATGGTTTTCTATTCGTTCACCAGTATGTGAAAAAATTACAATTGACTCTTGGACAACACAAGGGTCCTGTTCAAATGAAAATCCCTGTATAACGTTTGACTACTCAAAAACTTAACTGTTTCAGAAAAAAATCAGTTTAGTATAGAAAAACCACCCTCCAAACTGAGATGGTGCCAAGAGACCAAAGAAATGACTCAGAAAAATCTATCTTGACCAGGTCTATGCTTTTAACGTCATTCTGTCTTTTACTTCCTGTATTTAACATATCTTATTTCCCTGGCTGATTTGAAGATTTCTCTCTATTAGTAGAGTTCAGCAAATTAATTATGATGATTCTTTATTTTTCCTTATACTTATTCTATTTTGTGTCTGTAAGTTGCTTGTATCTGAGATGCATAGTTTATGAAAACATATGGCTTTAATGTCTGTAATATTTTTCTTCCCACATGTTTCACAATCTCTTCTGGGACTTCACAAAACATATATAAGTGGCTTGATACTTATGTGTTTCACTAAAATATTTTTTTTGTTGTTGTATTTCTCCCTGTCTTTCCTTCTCTCCTGAACTCTTATTGCCATCTATTCAAGCGCACTAGTATTTTCTTGATCAGCATCCAATAGGCTATTAATCCCAGGAAGAGGGGTTTTAATTACAAATGCCACATATTTATCTTTACAAGCTTCACTAGTTTTGAAATCCTTCATGTATCTCTTCATCATTTTTATGATATTATTTATGTTCCTGAACACATTGTATATTTTTTAACATCTTCACCTAGTTCTCTTCATACAAAATGACATTTAAATTTTCATGCTTGGCCAGGTGCAATGGCTCATACCTATAAAAGTAAAGTATGCAGTTAATTAAAATTTGTATGCTCTGGGGCAGCACCTGTAGCTCAGTAGTTAGGGCGCCAGCCACATACACCAAGGCTGGTGGGTTTGAGTCTGACCTAGGCCAGCTAAAGCGACAATAACAGCCAAAACAGAAAAATAGCTGGGCGTTGTGGCAGGTGCCTGTAGTCCCAGCTTCTTGGGAGGCTGAGGCAAGAGAATCACTTAAGCCCAAGAGTTTGAGGTTGCTGTGAACTGTGATGCCATGGTGCTCTACCCACGGCAACAGCTTGAGACTTAGCCTCAAAAAAAAAAAAAAAATTGTATGCTCTGTAAAATGTATACATTTATGCTAAGTAAATAAATTTTGTAAAAGTTACAGTAGAAATAAAAAATTCAGACAAATTATAAGAACATTCATAAGCAGTAAATGTACACCAATCAAAATATAATGATCATGATGACAATAATAATAAATTAGTTGTTTAATTAATAGAAGATATTCTTTAGGTAGATAGAAATCTATTCCATGTAGAAACACAAATATAGGAGAATAAATTAAAATAAAAAGTATAAATATTAATGCACAGTAATTGTAAATGTGTTATATTTTAAGTATTATATGTAATGTTAAATTCTGATACTTTAAAGTATAAAATAATAAGATGAAAAGACAGTGTCTGTTTTATCATCATTTTATTATGATAAGAGCACAACACAAACTATATCTTTAACGAATCTTTAATTATACAATGTAGTATTGTTAACTATGATGATTATTTTATACAGCAGACCTCTAAAAATTTTGCTTGCATAATTAGTACTTTATGTCCATTGATTAGCAAATATTCATTTCCTCCTCTCTTGGCCCCTGGCAATTGCTTTATAATTATTGCTGTGTTATAATTATTGCTCCTGTGTGTCAATTTGACACCCCATACATAGTTCATCATGAAAGTTATGACATATACTGAACTTGAAAAACATACAATCTGCATGGTTGGAAACCAATGAAGACCTCCCACCAACTCTGATAATCCTAGCAAGTTGCAACTTGCACATGTTCTATCAGAAAGGATGCTGTCTGCTCTGTTTCTTGGAAGTGAAATAATGGACCACGATACAGTCTGTCTCAAAACTTTCATAATGACCCATATATAAGTGGAATCAAGCAGTATTTGTCCTTCTGGAACTGGTGTATTTCACTTGGCATAATAGACACCAGGTTCATTCTGTTATCATATATGATATGATTTTCTTCTTTTTAAGGCAAAAAAACCCCACATAAAAATAAATTACATTCTGTGAATTCACTATATTTTCCTTGGTCCATCTATCCACTCATGAACATCTAGGTTGCTTACACATCTTGGCTGCAAAATAAAAGACGTATCTGATGAATAGGAAAGGAAAGTAAACACATAGATTAATAAAATTATATGATTCTTTCAAATTATAACCAGGGAAAGGGAGAAATATAACACATAGATATGTGTAAGATGAAAAACAACGGTAAAGTGATAGAACCTGAAATATAAGTGTAGTAAATATACCTGTAAAGTATTAAACATTCACAGATTAAAATTGTTAAATGCACATCATGATACATAGAGGAAGCACATAGGAATTATTCAGGCTACGATGAACAGTGAATGAAGAATGGCAAAGGAATAGCATACAACACTAGCACGAAGCAAGCAGAGAGTGTTACACGTATTAGACAAAGGAGACTTTAATTAAGATATATTACAATAAAGAGTAACATTATAAAATTCTTCTAGAGATTTTCCAGTAAGATAATATTACGATTTAAATTTATATGCCCCAATAACACAGCTTTGAAATATATTATAAAAATTTGTAGAAATAGAATAGTAAACAAATGAACTCCAAATCACAGCATGAGACTCATATACCTCTTTCAATAGCAGAGAAGGTAAGCAGAAAAAATCAGTAAGTTTATACGTAGAGAATTTGACTACAATTATTACAATTATTAAAATAGATTTTAAATCTGTTTTTGTAAATGTGTGTATATCTATATGTATGTATACACTTAGACATGTGTGTGTATACATATATATATATATTAACATTTCACTTTGCCTAGACACATCAAAATACACATTTTGAAGTTACATTTTTGCCAAAGTTGTTCATATTCTGGGCTACAATACAAGGATCAAAAGATTTCCAAATATTAGAAACTTATTCCGGCCATGTTCTTTAATCTCAGTGGAATAAAGCCAGAAATGAATAACAATAATGACTGAATACAAGGAAATGATGAGATTTCTTAAAATTAAACAGTACTTTTAAAATTATGACTGGCTCAAAGAAGAAAATATAATTAAAATCAGATAGCATTTTAAACTTAATACTAAAAATATGACATACCAAAACTTGTAGGATCCAGCTAAAAATCCTTACTTAGAGGTTTTTAACATTAAATACATCTATTACAAAAGGAATGCTGAAATCAATTATTTGTGTCATTTCAAAAAGACAGAGTTACTGCATATTATTGTGAAAAGATAGAACTAGAGATTAATGAATTAGAATATTAAAATACAATGAGGCAACAAAATAAAAACTAGTACTTTGAAAACTCTGATAAACTACATGTTCTTCTAGAATGATTGAAATTTACGAAAGAGAAAAAGCATACAATAATAATACTAGGAATAAAATTAATGTCTTCACTGTGGGTCCTAGATAAATTTTAAGTAGAAAATGTAGTATAATATTTAGTAAGTGAACAATAGTATATTTAGACATAATTGACAAATCTCTGGAGTAATATAATTTGCATATAACTCTAAAATGTGAAAATGAAAGAAGTCCTACTAATTATGAGAACAGTATATTCTTTATAGGAACAACAGAAATAGCATAAAAATTATATTCGGCCTAATTTTCTTTATGAAAATAGATGAAAACTTAAAATTTTAATAAACCAAATGCAATGATATATAACAGAAAAACACAACACCATGTAATTGACTTTAATAAAAAATTCACATAATTAGCAGATTGAAAAAAGGAAAAAACAATCCTATCATCTCAAAGACATTGAAATGTATTTGTTAGAATCCAATACTGAAGAAATGTTAGCAAAGTAGAAAAATGACAGCAGTCTCTAGCAAGATAAAGAATAAAATTTGAATCATTTTTTGATCAACGAGTCTGAGTTAACTAAACTGTGATAACTGAAATCAACTTATATCACACCCTGCAAAGTAAAGAGTCTGCGAGTGCATTATGTTAGAAGTGAATGGGTATTTCAGATGTAAGTTATGTCAAAAGATGGGACAATATTTCTAAGACAAAATCCTTAATTAAAACTATAATTTATTTCATTTTAATTAGAAGGATATTTTGTATGACAAAATGACCCCTTGGAATATACAACATCAACACAAACATATCTATTTTATCCTCTAATGGGTGGGGACAATGAAGAAGGATAAAAGGTGCGGCAAGAACAGGATTATCTTTGTTTTTAAAAGTATTTTTTTTTTTTTTTGAGACAGAGCCTCAAGCTGTCACCCTGGATAGAGTGCTGTGGCATCACAGCTCACAGCAACCTCCAATTCCTGGGCTCACGCGAGTCTCCTGCCTCCGCCTCCCAAGTAGCTGGGACTACAGGTGCCCGCCACAACTCCTGGCCATGTTTTGGTTGCAGCTGCCATTGTTGTTTGGCGGGCCCGGGCTGGATTCGAACCCTCCAGCTCAGGTGTACGTGGCTGGCACCTTAGCCCGTTGAGCCACAGGCGCTGAGCCTAAAGTATGTATTTTACTAGAAGGTGAAAATAATTCATCCAAAGTGTGAAAGGTGACGTTCAGATACATTGAAGACATTTGTCTTGTAAGAACCATTATGAGAGAAAACGGAGTTCGTTTTGATGACTCAATACGTTCAGCATGATCAGAAACGAGAGTGTTCACCAATTCGTAGTGTGTTTTAGCAGAAATCTTACTGAGGTTGAAATCAGCAGATGAAAGCAAGAAATGAAGAGGTTTTCTCGTTAGACCGTGAAATGAAACACATTCAACATGAATAGATACAGAATCCAAACTGTAAAGAACAATTGTTTGATAATTTCTTCTCAAGTTTGTGCCTGAGCATACTGTTATTTCAGTTACTGAGAAGTCCCTCTTTTATCTCAGAGTATATGAATATTTACTTTCATAAGCTCCAGATATAAACTTGCCTTCCCTAAATAGAATTTTGAAACAAAGAGAGCTCTGACCAAAGTGTTACCTACATGCTCTCTTGGAAACTAGATGTTTCACAATTTAACTTAATATGTATGCTCATATGAAATTTACTTGAATTTAAATAAATATTATCTATAAAGTACTACCTATAGTCATAGGTGATTATGTTCTTTAAAATGTGATTTTAAAAACCGTATTGCATTTACACCTGCCATCCTTAACAGTGTCTTCAAAGCTGATTGCTTTGAGAGGTGGTGATGATCTGATAAATGGCTTGGATTCAATTTTCTTATTGTAAAGAAACTTGGCATAGAAATTATATCTCTTTGTTGTGGATATATCCTAGCTCTAATGGTGAAATCTATAAACTATTAAGAAATGCTATAATTTACTTTCAAGGAACTTACAATAAATGGAAGCCTGAACTAACTGTAATGTAGCTGAAACATAACACATATGGCAATGTTCAGAACTCATATTAATAACAAAGTCATCAGATACTCTAGTAAGAATTAGTTCAACACGTACTTATTTACAACCTAGTACCCATGATGTAATGGTAGTAGGTGCCAAAGTATGAAAGCATGAACTAATGAAACAAAATGACACCAAAGCATTGAAAATCCTCTCTGACCCTACAGAAAGCCAGGAGACCAGGCAAGGATGCAAACTACTAGGGCACAAGATAGAGAGTCTATGTGAGATGGAATGTCAGAGTTAATTTGCTCCTAAGACTTAGGAAAAGAAACATAGGCAATGGGATAAAAATATCATAGGTTTTATTCTTTAGCGTCTTTTTTAGTGAATCCTAACTCTTAAAATATCCCCACAATATAATTTACCCTTCCATACAATCAGGTTGTTATGAGAATTTTGTAAATACATATGCAGAGGGTGCCAAAATGCATCGCATTTTAAGAAAGGAACTGTATTATAATTGCGATGCTCAATATATGCTGATAACTTTTGTTATCTTGCATATTATACCTTTTATCTCCTGGAATTGCAATAGTAAAAGGTGACTTGAGTATTACAATTTTACTACAGTGTTGTTTTTTTTTTTTTCTTTCTTCAAAGTGTATATATTTTTGGCACCCTATATAAGTGCATATACATTTTAACTTGCAGAATATTTACAGTGGCACACTACTGAACTAAATGAGAATTAAAATTTCTGGTGATGGATGCCAAGTTTTATTCATTTTTGAACCCATTCTCCAAACCCACCCCAGTGATTCCAATGTACATCCTAGGCTGAAAACTACTGCTTAGCTATTACTTGTAGATTTGATATTTTGCACAGGTTAGAAAAGGTTATTAAGACACAGATATGATGAAGGTCAATTTAAACTTTTGTATTATTTTTGTTATCCTTTTGTTTCTTTCTATGTTGCCAATATATTCTCCATATTCTTTTAGTTTTACATTTGTCTTGCTTTAGCCTTCTTTTCTTTAAAGTTCCTGGAATGTCTCACCTAAAGTAAATTCCTACTTACTCTTTTAACATAGGGAATAAAAACATAATGACGTTAAATGTTAACTCACATTTATAATATAAATGATTTCCTACATTAACCAAGAAGTCAAGTGATTTCCAGTAACTTTCTTCATGTTTTGATATTAGACTATGTTTAAATACAAATAATGTTTTATTTGAGGTGAGATTTTTTTACGTCAGGGAATATAGTGACACATTAGTGTATGGACATGGTATAAAATTTCATGCACATAAAAGGCATTTATGCCAAAGGAACCTTGAATATGAATGCCTCAGCAGCCAGGAACTTGGCTAATTTCCAAATAATATCTTTTCTTAATTTGCAGAGAAAAAAAAAGGTAGATTAAAACTGTCACTTAAGGAGCATGATAACATGAAATAGACTATTTCCCACCTGTAATAATTTATATGTTTTTATAAATTAGATGAGATAAATATATGTTACATAATTCAAAAACTTTACTATTAGAAATCTTTCATGCTTGCCACACGTGGTATTTCCCTTAAAAACTAAAAGAAATTCATTTTTTAATATATGTGAAAAAGTTAAATGCAATTAGTTGAGGACAACACTGATAATCATTTTGGGTAAAAAAAAAAAAAAAAGGAAAAAAAGAAAGGTCTCTTTTTACCCAAGCAAGTAGTGAACAGTTCACATCTCCAGAGCTTTAAAAAAAAAACAAAAAAAACTCCACAGCTTCACCAAAAGATAGTTGAAAAATTAAAGAGATGGGATATGAGCCCTATTTAGCTTCGCAGAGATTAAAGAACTGTTTGACCTTTGTCAAAAAACTTTTATTTTAAAAAGAAAGTGTCTCTGACAGTTTTGATTCTTTTAATCATCACCCTAAAAATATGATCAATCCTTTCATTTGGTGCTCAGAAAGAAGAATAAAATATCTTTTGGTTTTTGACCAGACATCTAATGGTCATTGTTTTGTAAATGTTTTGTATTTACTTAATAAATAGTAAATTCCAAAGCAGTTTAAGATTTCTGCTTTCACGTTTATTTCCCATTATTTTAGAGTAAATGTATTTAAAAAGAGCACAAACATGTATTGTTAACACAATTAGTGGGAATAGACAATTTCATACCCCCCAAAATTACTACTTTTATCACTATGTTTTAACATATTCTTATTTCTATTAATGATAGTTCATAATTATATGGTGGCTTTACAGACGATACATGTGTTTAACATACTTTAGTTTCAAGTTTCATAAATAAATTATATTGAGAGAATATTTCTCATTTTAAAGATGACACTCAATCCTGAGACACAATTCTCTTGCCTGAACTCTTCCCATCTCTGGAAAGAACGCCACAGAAAATCACCTAGAACATTATTTCCTATTTATAAAAATGAATTGTAGTGACTATAAAATACTCTGGTATTCCTGGGAGGGGTACACACTAGCCTTATGTAGCGCAGTGCCTAGGGACACTGCGGAAAAATCACCTAGATTTAAATTCCGCTTCTACCTGCTGAGGAACCTTGTATGTTCACTTCCTTAATCTCTCAGATTTCAGGATTCTCACTTGCCAAATGGGAATAGCTGCCTCCTTTCCTGCCACTTTGGCAAGAAGAAATGAGACAATCCATAAACATCACTGAAAAGACTACTGAAAACAGTGTCTACTCAATAATGGCTTGTGAGTGTCACTGCTGTGAAACATTCGTTATATATGGAGGATGTGATAATTAATTTTAGCGTCAAGTTGACTGGCTTAAGGGGTACCCAGATAGCTGAAAAAAACATCATTTCTTGATGTATCTGTGAGATTGTTTCTGTAAGACATTAGCCTCTAAATCAGTAAACTATGTGGAGGATCTGCCCTCGCCCAAAATAGGTGGTCACTATTCCATTCCTTTAGGATCTAGAGACAACAAAAGGCAAAAGAAGTTGATTTCTCTCTCTTCTGCAGTTGAAACTCGCATTGCCCCTGGACCTCAGAACTCCTGGTTCTCATATCTTCACACACACGTGCATATACTATTAGCTTCATGGATTCTTGGGCCTCCAGCCTCAGATTAAATTACACCACCAGTTTCCCTGGTTATCCGGTTGTGGATGGTATATTATGGGAGTTCTTAATTCCATAAATGCATGAACTAATTCCCTGAACAATCCCCTTTCATATGTCTATATCCTTTATTGGTACTGCTTCTCTGGAGAACTCTAATAGAGAGTTCTAAATTTTTTTTTTTTTTTTTTTTTGAGATAGAGTCTCACTATGTTGCCTTGGGTAGAGTGCTATGGCATCACAGCTCACAGCAACCTCGAAGTCTTGGGCTTAAGCGATTCTCTGCCTCAGCCTCCCAGATAGCTGGGACTACAGGTGCCCACCACAGTTCTGTGCTATTTTTTGTTATTGTTGCAGTTGTTATTGTTGTTTAGCTGGCCTGGGCCAGTTTTGAACCTGCCAGCCTCAGTGTATGTGGCTGGCACTATAACCATTGTGCTACCGGCGCTGAGCCAAAAGACTCTAAATTAAAAACAAACAAACATGTAGATTCTCAGTAAGAATGAAAGTTTATAACCAATTCAAATTTAATATATTAATATTAATTTAAATTATATAATAGTTATATACGTACACAGTATAATTATGTATATAGTATAAATAATGATATATTATATGCATAGTATACAAAATTATATATACTATACATAAATAGTGGTAATTTATATATAGTATAATTAATAAATATAAAATTCTATATAGTCCCTATAATATTAATGTTCAATTTTAAATAAGACAAATCTTTTCCTAGGTTTATTGGGTAGTTTACTAAATGAATATGAGTCCATATATATATATATATATATATATACACACACACACAACCTGCATATCTTTATATATGCATACGAAAATGCACATAAGTAAATATAATGCAATTTACTTGTAATTTTCAATATCTTAAATTTCTTTTCTTTTCTTTTCTTTCTTTCTTTTTTTTATTAAATCATGGTTGTGTACATAAATGCAATCATGGGGTATAATGTGCTGGTTTTATATACAATTTGAAATATTTTCATCGAACTGATTGACAAAGTTTTCATGGCATTTTCTTTGTTACTGTGTGCAGACTTCTATATTATGCATTTGGTAAGTTTCACATGTACCATTCTAAGATTCCCTGTAAGTGTGGACCCAACAACCACTCTCCCTCTGTCCATCCTTTCCCTGCCCCTCCCCTCTCTTGCTCCATTCTCCATGTTCTTGTGCTATAATTGGGTTTTAGCCTTCATATGAAAGGTATAAATTAGTTTCATAGTAGGGCTGAGTACATTAGATACTTTTTCTTCCATTCTTGAGAAACTTTGCTAAGAAGAATAGTTCCAGCTCCATCCATGTAAGCATGAAAGAGATAAGTCTCCATCTTTCTTTAAGGCTGCATAATATTCCTTGGTGTACATATACCACAATTTACTAATCCATTTGTGGGTCGATGGGCAGTTAAGCTTTTTCCATGACTTAGCAATTATGAATTGGCTGCAATAAACATTCTGGTACAAATATCTTTGTTATAATGTGATTTTTGGTCTTCTGGATATATACCTAGTAGAGGAATTATAGAATCCAATGGCAGTTCTATTTTTAGATTTTTAAGTATTCTCCAGATATCTTTCCAAAAGGACCATATTAGTTTGTATTCCCACCAGCAATGTAGTAGTGTTCCCTTTTCTCCACATCCACACCAGCATCTCGGGTCTTGGGATTTTGTGATGTGGGCTAATCTTATTGGAGTTAGATGATATCTCAAAGTAGTTTTGATTAGCAGTTCTCTAATGATTAAGGATGATGAGCATTTTTTCATGTGTCTGTAGGCTGTGTCTTCTTCAGAGAAGTTTCTCTTCAGGTCCCTTGGCCACCCTGAGAAGGGATCACTTGTTCTTTCCTTGCTAATAAGTTTGTGTTCTCTGTGTATTCTGGATATTAAACCTTTATCAGAGACATAACCTGCAAATACTTTCTCCCATTCTGAGGGCTGCCTGCTTGCTCTACTAACTGGGTTCTTGGCTGTGCAGAAGCTCAGCCAAGAGCTTTAGTATGAACAGATCCCAGGAGTGTATTTTTGATGCTGCTTCAATTGCCTGGGGAGTCCTCCTCATAAAAAATTCACCCAAACCAATTCCTTCAAGAGTTTTCCCTGTACTTTCTTCTAATATTTTTATAGGTTCATGTCTTAAGCTTAAATCTTTATTCCAGTGAGAGTCTATCTTAGTTAAAGGAGAAAGATATGGGTCCAGTTTCACTCTTCTAAATGTCGCCAGCCAGTTCACCCAGCACCATTTGTTAAATAGGGAGTCTTTTCCCCACTGAATGTTTTTAATTGGCTTGTCAAAGATCAAGTAATGGTAAGTAGCTGGATTCATCTCTTGGTTCTCTATTCTGTTCC
>CAUYRH010053971.1:0-76110 GCA_963574655.1 Perodicticus potto | reverse complement strand
AGTAAATAAAAAACAAAAAAAAAAAAAAAAAAAAAAACATGTCTCAAAACAACTGGTAGGTTACAGAAGAAAGGCCTAATAAAGGTTTTGTTATATGCTATTATACTTAAATATAAGTTCTTTTCCAGTATGTTACAAGGTCACCTATTTGCAAATTTTAAAAAATTAAAAACCATAAATACATTAGGGAAAAAAGTTGATAAAATGTTTGGAACTGTTCATATAAGCCTGTCCCAAATCCCTGACGCAGTGAAACCAGAAGATAATAAAATTATTGTCACTTTAAGCCACTAAGATTAGGGGTGGTTATTATGAAGAAATAGATAACCAGAACAGCTAAGCTTGAGGATGAACACTACCACCTAACAACTCTGGACATCTTTAAACACTGTCCCCAATCTTAATATGTGCTCCCAATTTTCCAGCTTATGACCTAATAGCCTATCTTTGCAGTTGATAATGTCACCTCATCTTTAAGAGTCTCATACTCAAAATTACTTGGCTGGTTATGATACTTTGCTTCAATTCAGATTTTTCTTCTATACCACATCCAAACTCAGGTCTTCATATACTCAGCTGCCACTTATATGATTCGTTTTTTGTTTGTTTGTTTGTTTGTTTTTTGAGACAGAACCTCAAGCTATCACCCTGGGTGGAGTGCCGTGGCATCATAGCTCATAGCAACCTCAATAATAAATAACCTTCTAATAAATTCAGAAGTACTTAACAAATCCTGATGGTTTAGACTTAGGTGGCAAAGAAAATTATATCTCAAAGTTACTACTACCACTAATCTTAAAGCTTACTACAGTTTTAAGAATATTCTTAGTGTGATATACATGATGGATATGAGAATTTTTTAAATCATCTCAAAAGTTTTATTATAAGCATTTGACAAAAGAAAGCATTTGAAAAAATAAAACACATTTTCATGATTAAAAATTAAAAATTAGGCCAGGTATGGTGGCTCAGGCCTGTAATCCCAGCACTGTGGCTGGGAGGCTGAGGCATGTGGATTGCCTGAGATCATGAGTTCGAGACCAGCCTGACCTAGAGTGAGACTTAGTATCTAAAAAATAGCCAGGTGTTGTGGCAACCACCTATAGTCCCAGCTACTTGGGAGGCTGAGGAAGGAGGATTGTTTGAGCCCAAGAGTTTGAGGATGCTGTGAGCTATGATGCCGGGGCACTCTACTGAGGGTGACCAAGTGAGACTGTCTCAAAAAAAGAAAAAGAACTCGAAGTAGTATACCTTCATAAGAAGGGATCTCAACATAATGTCATGTAAACAAGCCCTCAATACCATTATACTCAACAACAATTACACTATTTCCTCTACTATCAGGAACAAGATAAGTAATCTGACCACTTTATTCAACATAATACCAAAACGCTGAGCTAGCTCAGAGTCCATAGTACAGTGGTTACGGCACCAGCCGCATACGGCCATCTAAAACAACGACAACTGCAACAAAAAATAGCCAGGTGTTGTGGTGGTCACCTGGAGTCCCAGCTACTTGGTAGGCTGAGGTAAGAGAATCACTTAAGCCCAAGAGTTGGAGGTTGCTGTGAGCTGTGACACCATGACACTCTACCGAGGGTGACATAGGACTCTGTCTCAAAAAAAAAAAAAAAAAAAAAAAAAAAAAAGACTGAGCTCAAGCAATTAGGTAAGAATAAAATGCATTCAAATTAGAAATGGAAAAATAAAATTCTGTTTGGACATGAGGCATTCTTATATATAAAAAACCCAAAGGTTACAGCAATTACAATAAGCCCAACTAATAAGGTTATAGAACAAATCAACATGCAAAAGTCATTTACATTTCTACAAACTAACCATTTTTTTTTAAATTTCTGATGATTAGGTTACAATGTTTGCATCTGTTAGGTAAGGTCCCTGTTATAATTGTTCCCCTCACCCAGGTGTTACCACTACACTGTGTCAACTAGGTGATAACACACCAATCTCCCTTTCCCCCATTCCTCCCTTCACCTCACCCCCCAACTTAAGTTAAATTGAGATTTCTGTGTAGGTGGGGGTTTTTTTGCAGTTTTTGGCCGGGGCTGGGTTTGAACCCGCCACCTCCAGCATATGGGGCTGGTGCCCTACTCCTTTGAGCCACAGGCACCGCCCTTCTGTGTAAGTGTTCTCTTCTGTGGGTGTGTATTAGTTCTCCCCAAGGATATATATTAGTTTTTCTCTTGTGTGTGTATTTCTCTATCGGATTAATATTGAATTGAATTGAATTGAATTGAACTGGATGTTTCCTTTTCCATTCTTGTGATACTTTACTGAAGCAAATGTTCTCCAACTATACCCAGGTTAACATGGAAGATGTAAAATCTCCATCTTTTTATGGCTGAATAGTATTTCATGGTATACACATATTACAGTTTATTAATCCACTCGTTGATTGATGGACACTTTGGTTGTGTGACATAATCAGCCACACCTTAGTGACTATAAACTGAGCTGCAATAAACAATTTAGTGCACGGGGTGGAGCAAGATGGCGGATCAGAAAGAGCGTTTGGCCAAACACTCCTAGTACACTGAGGAACGGAAGAAAGCCAGGCTGTGCCTGGAGCAGAGTCCTGGAGCTGGGGCTCCGGGTGCACAGCAAGATGGCAAAGGGCCAGATGCAGTACATGAACCAGAGTAGTGGAGCTCTGACACACTAGGCAAGTTTTCCCGAGCCAGGCCACTACAGAGGTGAGGACGGAAAGAAACCCTTCTGCGGGTTTCAGTTCTGGGTGGAAGCTTTGTGTTGAGAGTAAAGCCTGGAAGAGTAGGTGTACCTTAACAGTGTACAGGACCCAGTTGTCAGGGCAGGTGGGAGCAGATTGGCTACCTGTTTGGCAGTGCATAAATCATAGTGGTGGAGTTCTGACACACTAGGCAAGTTTTCCTGAGCAGGAGCAACTGGCTCAGCTGCAGAGGTTGGACAGGAGGAAGCCCTGCAGTTTTCAGTTCCCAGTGGAAGCTGTGTGTTGAAGGGAAAGCCTGGAAGAGTGAGTACACCTGAAGAGTGTAGAGGAGCCAGTTGTGAGGGCAGGTTGGAGCGGATTTGCCACAGGTTTGGCCCCAACAGAGATAGTCATATTGGCGGCAACCGGCAGAAAGTTGTGAGGCCAGGCCTCCTACAGGACACTGCAGATCCTTCCGCCTGCTGGGATTGGACCTCCAGTTGTGATAGGTTCAGGGGCTCTCCCACCAGAGGGGATCTGTTGTCTGCGGGTACAGTGAGATCTGCCTCAGAAGGATTCTGCAGAGCTTTGAGATCCCAATCCAGCAGGGTCTGAATGCTGAGTAAATAATCAGGAAATCACCTTGGACAATTACGTTGGGACACAGTTCTATGCCTGGGAACTAGAGGGTGGTTAACTAAGGTGCTTTCTGTCCCCTAAAGCTACTGCGCCACCTGGTGTCCTGGCAATATATTGTAACACAAATATATTCATAATGAAGTTGGACCATTCTGAAATACATATATAATATGCATATATATAATATATATATATGCTTTTATGTATATGTATATATATTTCTTAATTTTTGTGTTTTTTCTTTTCTCCATTTTTCTCATTGCTATTAGTATTTTTTCTTTTTTCTTCCTTTGTTGCTTAGGTTGCTTATTTTTGGTTATTAGAGCTTTTTGTTGTTTTGTATTAATGTGTTTTGGTTCTTGCTAATTTGTCTGGTTGGTTCTTTTCTTAACTTTCATTTCTACTTTCATCATGAGCATGGGCTCATGCTTGTATTTTTGTTACAGTACCTTACCCTCGTGTATTCTCTTTCGCTATTTCACTCCACTACATTCTCTCTTTGGATAAGACTCTTTTATCTTTCTAATCTCTCCCACATAAACTGCTTCTGCAACAGCCTTTTTTTTCTCCTTTTTTCTTTATCCCATTTCCCTCTCTCTCCTTTATTTGATATAATGGTATTTTTTAATTTCCTTTATTATTATTTCTTTTTTTTTCTTTTTTTTCTGAGAGCTGAGGGGACAGAGTTGTGGTCTAGCAGGTAGGCCACAGCAGGAGTCTGGCTCAAGGGGGCTAATAGACCTTTCTACCTTTGGCCCTAGGAGGAAAGTTTTGCCACGATCACACTGCAGAATATTTCTATTTCGTTTTCATCCCTCCTTAGTTTTTCCATCTTGTTGTTTTTTGTTTGTTTGTTTTTGCTCTTTTTCTTCCTATTTTTGGCAGAAGAAGAGTCTGGCTCTGCTCAGGCTGATAAGGAGCACCTGATTTCGAGAAAGCCACTCAGCTCAACACCTCAAAATCCTTGAGTTACAGGGGTGGCCTTAGCACTGTGCTGATTAATACCATTTCTTGCATCACTTTCATCCACTCTTCCTGACCTCTGTCTCTTAGTTCTCCAATCTTTTTTTCTGTTACTGCCTCTTTCCATTTTTTTTCTTTTTCTTTTCCTTTAATCTTTCCTCCTGTTTTCATGTTTCTTTCCTTTCCTCTTGTTTCTCCCTACTTGCTCTTTACTTTTCTCCTCCTTTTGGCCTCATACCAAAAGGCCTAAACTCTGAAATAAGGTAATTTCTAGCAAAGGAGGAAATTAGAAGAAAAAAGGAACACAAAGAGGTGAACAAGAAGAAAGCACACATGAAGAGGAACCAACAGAAAAATTCAGGCACCACGAAAAACCAAAACAGAGCAAATCCTCTAAGAAACCACAAGACAGCATTTACAGAAGACTCCTCCTATAAAGAATTAATGGATTTGACAGAAAGGGAATTTAAAATACAGATGATTAAGACAATACATGGAATGGATGAGAAATGGAAAGACAGAACCGAAAGTCAGAGGAGAGATAGGTAGAAAATAGAAAGGATATGGCAGAGCTTAAGGAAATGAAGGAGACAATTAGGGAATGTAAATATGCAGGAGAAAGTATCCAAAATACTTCAAAAATACTTTCTTCATGGAGAAGAAAGAACATCAGAGCTAAAGGATAAAGTGTTTGAGTTAACCCAGGTAGTTACAGTGGCAGAAGAGAAGAGAGAGAAAACAAAGAGGCACTTAGAGAACTACGAGACTCCATGAAACATTCAAACATATGAATAATAGGAATCCATGAAGGGGAAGAAGAATGTCCCAAAGGAATGGAAGCCTTACAGGAGACTGTCATAAATTAAAACTTCCGAAGTTGTACTAAAGATCTTGACACATTCCTTTCAGATGGATAGCCAACCCCCACTCATCTCAACACTAACAGAGCTTCTCCAAGACACATTGTAATTAATCTGTCCAAAGTCAAGATGAATGAGAAAATTTTGCAAGCATCTAGGAGTAAGCACCATCTGACCTACAGGGGCAAAGCCTTTAGGATGACAGCAGACTTTTTAACTGAAACTTTCCAAGCCAGACGATCATGGTCATCCACCTTAAACATCCTTAAACAAAATGATTTTCAGCCCAGAATTCTGTATCCTGCTAAACTAAGCTTCAAAATGGATGGAGAAATCAAATATTTTGTAGACATACAAGCACTGAGGAAATTCACCACATCAAAACCAGCCATACAGGAAATACTTAGACCTATTCTCAACACTGAACACCACATTGAACCACCAAGAAAGTGAAAACCTAGAACCCAAAGGCTAAAACTTAGCTTCAACAAAGGCTCAAAGTATAAAATTACACAACAGACTTTCTTATAACAACATGAATAAAATTCTACCACACATTTGATAATCTCAATAAACATCAATGCATTGAATTCCCCACTGAAGAGGCACAGGTTGGCTGACTGGATAAAAAAGCACAAGCCATCCATATGCTGTCTCCAGAAGATATACCTAGCCCTGAAGGATAAATCAAGACTCAGGGTTAAGGGAAGGAAAACAGTACTTCAAGCAAATGGAAATCAGAAGAAAGGAGGAATTACAATCTTATTCTCAGAAAAAAAGTATATTCAAAGGAACTGCAGTTAAGAAAGATAAGGATGGATACTTTATACTGGTCAAAGAAACAAGAAAACAAGAAGACATCTCAATTTTAAATATTTATTCACTGAACTTAAATGCTCCCAGATTTATGAAATAGACCTTAATTAGTCTGAGCAATATGGTATCCCATAACACCATAATAGCCAGGGACTCTAACACCCATCTGACAGAACTGGACACATCCTCTAAACAGAAACTAAACAAGGATACAAAGGACTTTAAACATGACCCTAGAACAAATGGGATTAATAGACATATACAGAACACACCATTCCAAAACAAAAGAATATACCTTTTTCTCGTCAACCCATGCCGTATACTCCAAATTAGATCACATCCTAGGATACAAATCAAACCTCAGCAAAATTAAAGAAATAGAAATTATACCTTGACTCTTCTTGGATCACAAGGCTATAAAGGTGGAATTCAACTCCTACAAAAACATGCATCCCCATACAAAGGTATGAAATTTTTTTTTTTTTTTTTTTTTGAGACAGAGCCTCAAGTTGTCACCCTGGATAGAGTGCCATGGCAGCAGAGCTCACAGCAACCTCCAATTCCTGGGTTCAAGCAAGTCTCCTGCCTCGGCCTCCCAAGTAGCTGGGACTACAGGCGCCCGCCACAACGCCTGGCCATTTTTTGGTTGCAGCTGTCGTTGTTTGGCGGGGCCGGGCTGGATTGGAACCCACCAGTTCAGGTGTACGTGGCTGGCGCCTTAGCCTGTTGAGCCACAGGCGCCGAGCCAAAGGTATGAAAATTAAACAACCTTATGCTGAATGATAATTGAGTGTAGGAAGAGATAAACAGGAAATGAAATTCCTTGAGCATAACAACAACGAAGACCCAAGGTACCAAAACCTGTGGGATACAGCAAAAGCTTTCCTGAGAGAAAAATTTATTGCTTTAGATGCCTACATCCAAAAAACAGAAACAGAGTACACCAAACAAACTCACAAACCATCTAATGTAATTGGAAAAAGAAGAACAATCTAACCCTAACCCAAGCAGAAGAAAAGAAATATCCAAAATTACGTCAGAGTAATGAAACTGAAAACAAAGAACTCACTCAGAAAATTAACGAAACAATGAGAAAATATCATGAATGTTCTATCAATCAGGTTGATAAAAATATCTCCGATTGTATGTGAAGCCCGCACACTGTACTCCATGACTGAATTATTGTACACAGCTATGACTCAATAAAACATAATTAGAAAAAAAAGAAAATTAACGAAACAAAAAGTTGGTTTTTTGAAAATAAATAAATAAAATACATAAACATTTGGCCAGACTAGACACAGAAAAGTAAAATCTCTAGTAACCTCAATCAGAAATGATAAAGGGGAAATAACAAAAGATGCTATAGAAATACAAGAGATTATCTCTGAGTACTACCAGAAACTCTATGCCCAGACATTTGACAATGTGAAGTAAATGGATCACACCCTCTCCTTACATTTAACCATGAATAGACCTATTTCAAACACTGAGATCAAAGAAACAATTAAAAATCTCCCAACAAGAAATGCCCTGGTCCGCATCACTTTACACCAGAATTCTATCAAACCTTCAAAGAAGAGCTTACACCATACTGCAGAAATTATTTCAAAACATTGAGGATGAAGGAATCTTCCCAACACATTCTACGAAACAAACATCACCCTGATACCAAAACCAGGAACTAAAAAAAAGAGACCTTCAGACCAATTTCACTAATGAACATAGTTACAAAAATTCTCAACAAAATTCTAGCCAATAGATTCCAGCTTATCATCAAAAAAATCATACATCATGATCAAGTAGGTTTCATCCCTGGGAGGCAAGGCTGGTTTAACATATGCAAGTCCATAAACATTATTCACATCAACAGAAGCAAAACACAGACCATATGATCCTCTCAATAAATACAGAAAAAGCATTCGATAAAATCCAGTATCCTTTTCTAATTAGAACACTGAAGAGTATAGGCATAGGTGGCACATTTATTAAACTGATCGAAGCCATCTATGACAAACCCACAGCTAATATTTTACTGAATGGAGCAAAATTTAAAGATTTTCCACTTAGAACAGGAACCAGACAAGGTTGTCCTCTATCACCACTACTATTCAACATAGTGCTGGAAGTTCTGGCCAATACAATCAATCAGGCAAGAGAAGGGCATCCAAGTGGGAGCAGAGGAGGTCATACTCTCCCTCTTTGCTGATGATTATGATCTTATAGAGAACCCCAAAGACTCAACCACAAGACTCCTGGAAGCGATCAAAAAATCCAGTAATGTCCCAGGAAATAAAATCAATGTCCACAAATCAGTAGCCTTTGTATATGCCAGTAACAGCCAGGATGAGAAGCTCATTAAGGACACAATCCCCTTCACAGTAGCTTCAAAGAAAAAGAAATACCTAGCAATATACCTAATAAAAGGGGTGAAGGACCTCTATAAAAACAATTACAAAACCCTAAGAAAAGAAAAAGCAGAAGATATTAACGAATCAAAGAACATACCATGCTCGTGGCTGGGAAGAATCAACATTGTTAAAATGTCTATACTTCCCAAAGCAATCTACAGATTCCATGCCATCACCATCATACTTTCAAGACTTGGAAAAAAAATAATTCTTTGGTTTGCATGGAACCAAGAAAAAACCTGTATAGCTAAGGCAATTCTTAATAATAAAAACGAGGCCAGGGCGATCAGCATACCAGACTTTGTACCACAAGGCCACAGTCATCAAAATAGTATTGTATTGGCACAAAAATAGAGACATAGACATCTGGAACCAAATAGAAAATCATGAGATGACAAACCAAACAAGAACATACACTGGGCGAAAAATTCCCTATTCAATAAATGGTGCTGGGAGAACTGGATAACCGCATGTAAAAGACTGAAACTGGACCCACACCTTTGTCTACTCACAAAAATTCATTCAAGATGGATAATAGATCTAAATCTAAGGCATGAAACAATAAAAATCCACAATAAGAAAGTGTGGAGAGGCTCAGCACCTGTGGCTCAAGCGGCTAAGGCACCAGCCACATACACCTGAGCTGGAAGATTCAAATCCAGCCCAGGGCCCCCCAAACAACAATGACGGCTACAACCAAAAACTAGTCGGGCATTGTGGTAGGTGCCTGTAGTCCCGGCCACTTGGGAGACAGAGGCAGGAGAATTGCTTAAGCCTAGGAGTTGGAAGTTGCTGTGAGTTGTGATGCCACAGCACTCTACCCAGGGCAACACATTGAGGCTCTCTCTCAAAAAAAAAAAAAAAGAAAGTGTGGAGAAAACACTTGAAGGCATTAGCCTAGGGAATGACTTTATGAAGAAGACTTCAGTGGCAATTTCAACAACAACAAAAAAATAAACAAATGGGACTTAATTAAACTAAATAGATTCTATACAGCTAAGGAGACAACCACCACAGCAAAAAAGACAACAGTCAGAATGGGAAAAGCATATTATCAATCGGACAAAAGCTGATTCTGATGACTGGTATCTACAGAGAACTCAAATTAAGCAATACAAAAAGAGCCAACAAGCCCTTATATCAATGGGCAAGTGAGATGAATAGAACCTTCTCTACAGGAGACAAGATGAATGGCTAACAAACATATGAAAAAATATTTATTGTCACTAATTATCAGAGAAATGCAAATCAAAACCACCGTGAGATATCACCTAACCCCAGTGAGAATGGCCCACATCACAACGTCTTAAAGCCACAAATGCTGGCGTGGATACAGAAAGAAGAAAACACTTTTACACTGCTGGTGGGACTGCAAACTAATACAACCTTTTTGGAAGGAAATAGAGAGAATCTTCAAAGAACTCAAACTAGACCTCCCATGTGATCCTGCAATCCCATTACTGAGCACCTACCCAGAAGAAAAAAAATCATTTTATTATAAGGACATCTGCACTAGACTGTTTATTACAGCTCAATTTACAATTGCCAAATTGTGGAAACAACCTAAATGCCCACCAAGCCAGTAATGGTTTAACAAACTATGGTATATGATGTTTACCATGGAATACTATTCAGCCACTAGAAAACATGGTGACTTTACATCTTTTGTATTAACCTGGATGGAGCTGAAACACATTCTTCTTAGTAAAGCATCATAAGAATGGAGAATCAAGAATCCAATGTACTCAATTCTGATATGAGGACAACTGATGCTAGTACATAGTGGCAGGTGGGGGGTGACGGTGTGTGACGCACCTCTTGGTGGCAGGACACAATTTTAAGTAAGACTTTACTTAACAAATCCAAGCATCGCAACCTGGTTCTTTGTACCTGCAATGATTCCCCAATAATAAAAAAATAAATAAATAACAATCTATACAAATGTTCTTATGATAAAAAGATGTTTTTTTTCTTCTGGGTAGATGCCCTTAGTAGTGGGATTGTGGGATTACATGGGAAGTCTAATTTGAGTTCTTCAAGGATTACCCATACTTTTTTCCAAAAAGGATGAATTTGTTTGCTGGATATGAGATTCTTGCTGCAGTGCGGATAATTTTCCATATATGAATTGGTGGGATCACACCTACGGTGCATCTTAGAAGGGTACTGGTGAAACTTACTAAATGCAGAATACCAATGTCTTCATATAGTGATTAAGAAAATGCCATGAAGGCTATGTTTAACAGTTCGATGAAAATATTTCAGATTGTATATGAAGTCAGCATGTTGTGCCCCATGATTTCACTACTGTACACAATTATGATTTAATAAAATTAAAAAAATAAAATAAAATAAAAAATAGAAAAATGGTTGAAAGACAGAGACAGGAGTTAGACAAGTGGACATACAAATATGAACTTTATTTCTAGTAATGTTGAATTCAAGGATGTGATATGACTAGATAGTGAGATTGTTTTCCCATTGTCCAAGTTAAACTTGGCAGGAAACTTCCAAGGATGAGTTGGAGTCCATGGAACAATCACACTGGCTCATTTATTTGCAGAAGGAAACCACTGGACCACAAATGTGGACATTCATGTATGTGCACATACGTGGAGAAAGGCTACTGGATCAGTTCTCAACAGCTACTGATAAGGAAGAATTAAAAAAATTTTTTTTCTTAAAACTGTGGATTAATACTGTTGTAAAATATAGTAACATAAATTACCTAAACATTTTTGAAAAATAAGCAAAGAAATTTCAAGCATCAAATTTCCTATTTATTCAAAGGACTTAAAAATTAATTATTCACTAAATTGTAGCAGTCTGAGAGGCTGAGGGAGGAGGATCACTTAGGGTCAGGAGTTCAAGAATAGCCTAAGCAAGTTTGAGACCCCAGCTCTACAAAAAATAGAAAAAGTATTTGGGTGTGGTGGCCTGTGTCTATAGTCCCAGTTATTTGGGAAGCTAAGTTCAAGGAGAATCTCTTGAAACCAGGAGTTTGAAGTTTCAGTGAGCTATGATGATGCCACAGCATTGGCATTGTAGCCCGGGTGACAGAGTGAGACACTCTTACAAAAAAAAAGAGAAATCATGGCTCAGTGCCCGTAGCTCAGTGGTTAGGGTGCCAGCCACATATACTGAGGCTGGTGCGTTCAAACCCAGCCTGGGGCAGCTAAACAACAATGAAAACTGCAACAACAACAAAATAGCTGAGCAATGTGGCGGGTGCCTAAAGTCCTGGACACTTGGGAGGCTGAGGCAAGAGAATCACTTAAGCCCAAGAGTTTGAGGTTGCTGTGAGCTGTGGTGCCATGGCACTCTACCGAGGGTGACATAATGAGACTCTGTCTCAAACAAACAAAAAACAAACAAAAAAAAATCATTCAGTAAATAGCACCAAAATGAACATGATAGGAAATAAATAAAAGACTTAACAAAAATTGCATAAATTGTTCTTTGAAAGTATGCATGTAGTAGCCAATTAATGTAGAGTACTTAGATTACATTTATGAGACACTGTCATTCTGCAATTATAGCTAAACAAAAAGTCATGGATAAAACTAGTGCAAACCCAATGTTAAAAGTCTAGGCACATCTTTTGGAGAAAGATCATATATATCAATCTTCAAAGTTTTAATGTGTCAAATGAGCTTGAATCTTGCTTATAAATTTATTTAACACAGATTGGATGGTTGACAATGCTACTTGCAGGTAATAATATGTGATTAAGCAATTTTTTGCATGTGTTTTGTGTAGTTAGGATTTGGTTTTCTCATGTTCAAAAGAGAGAAATCTGTCTCAAAAGGTCTTTATAAGATAGATTCAGAATGGATGAAATGACTCCAAAGAAATGTCATCATTTCCAGAATAGTTATTTTTGTATTTTATTCAAAATTAGCCAAACAATGCTATACGTTCAATATTTATCTTCAATGTTTCACTAGTAGCTATGTCAACAATTTATTCTATAAATTTAATTCACTTTTAAATGACAAAAACTAGAATTTGAATCTTTGAACTTACTATGGTGGATTATATTTAATGGAAAATAAAATTCAAAACATTCTATTAAAATTAAATAAGTTATTCAGTGATTAACTCTTTGTAGATATATAATATATAGCCTATCACTTATTTTATTAAAAATTATTATTTTGTGGATTATGTCATACTATTCTGATCTTCCAAACTTCTAACTTCTATATTTGCTTCTAAAATATATCTACTATTGAAAACATGTTGCATTATGTACTGAGAATATTAAAAATACCAAAGATAGCTAAACAAGAAAATCTAGCTATACAATATACTTCTTTAAAAAGTTGGAACCAAAAGGTTTCTTATTTTGCAGAAACACTAAAAATTCACTCCACAGTTTAGACATCTTGATATAAATTTTTCCCTTAATAAGTGTTGTTTTTCACCAGGCAGAATCTCCTTGTTTTTGATCAGCCTCCATGTTATGACATAATAAAGAGAATAATATTGAATCTGGCACATTAAGCTTTGCATAATTCACTATTCTTATGAGAGCACTAAATACATTATTCAGTTTAGCTGACTTTTCTCTTTATAGCAAGCCTTTTGATTTACATTCTGGTGTAAGCTCCTTAATTTTGCCAGCTACTACAGAAAATTTACCTCTATTACTGTTCATAAGCATATACTTATGACACTCAAAAATAAGTATATTCAAAACTCAAAAATACATTTTTTGACATTGTATTCTTCATAATTTTACGTACAGTTCAGAATAAGTTAGGTTTGTCTTCAAGAGAGTTGAAAAATAATTCTTCATTCACATAACAGGTTCAAATCATACTTATAATAAAATGATTGTTATGTTAGCAACATCTATGCTTTCATCAACTTGCAATGAAAAATACTTTGTAAGATTTATTTGTTCTGTGAGTTGGACTTCCATGGCTACTAAATGGGTAAAGTTATGATGTCATTAGAAACCCTTCCTGATTAGTCTCTTCCTTCCCTCTGCTTAGGCCAGGGGCTGCCATGAGAAAGAGTGTTGGCTGGACTCCTTATTCAGGACAAAATCATCACATTTGAAGAGTGAGCTTGTCGTTTATGGTCTCTGGGTCACTTCACAATAACTACTCCTGTATACCTTAAGTTATAATGTTTAAACACATACAATCCCACAAGGAAAAGTTCCAATATGAGACTACTCTGGACTATCAAAACATATAACCACAATTGCATACAAATATGTATTTTTTTGCTATTGTTTTGGTGAATTGTGAATTTTTCTGTGAGTGTATATACAATCTTTTTTTCAAACCAGAGACTAAAACCAACATAAATCATGGTTATGTATTGTAAAAGATGTGCCATTACCATATTCTACTCCATTGCTCTACATGGAAGGGTGTGCTTTTTTTTAAAGGAGGGAAGGTGTCATGAAACGAAGAATGTCTATCATTAGGGCACAATATTTTCTCTATGTGGCTCCAGCAGGCATCTCAGGCAGACTGAATCTTAAAACAGATCCTTACCAAGATACAGAGTATTCTATAACGTTGCCTCAACTCTCTTGAGCTCAAGGAACTCTGCTAGGAGCTGTATGAATGTTATTCTAATCTCTACAACCACTTTTTGGGGAACATGCATTAATCCTCATTGTACAGAGGAACATGCACTAGGCTCAGAAAGTTTAAGGCGAGTGCTCAAAAATCTGTGCTTTTCCCACTAATCTCCTTTGTCTCTTTAAAGAGCTAAGAGGCAGAACAATACTACCGAAAGATAGCTGTCAACTTCTAGACTGCAACTGGGTTTGTCATTTGTATAGAATGAAGCACATCTCTATCTGAGTTTGCTGCCACCCCAACCAGTGGTTCGGCAGAGCCCTTCCTCATCAGTCTCTTCCTTTCCCCAGATTCTGAGCATGCCAGTCACATAGACCTGGGATATGGAAAAGCCCACAGAGAGATCTTCAGATCTCTGCTAATTCCTCATTAACAGTTCACAGCTGAGACCAGCAGGTCCTCAATTCCACCAGGGACTCAAGGTCCATTTTACCTGAAATGCTCACAGAAAAGACCCATAAATCCTCCTCACCCATACCTGTGCTCTCCCAGGCTTGTGGAAAGCATCTTTGGAGTCTTCTCCGTGTGCTGTCAACTGAATGGCCAGGCTGGAGCAGCACGGACTGAAGTGGTATTGAGTGGATATCAACAGGACGCCCACTCCTTGCCACTAATTCCACCTCCACAGCAGAGAGGTGAGACGCCCTTATCCCATCATCAGTAGGAATTCCTCAGCCACAAGCAGTCACATCCTAGACACAGCTGTGCAGGCTCTTGCAAAGGTCCCCTCACCTGACTCCTACCTGGATTTATTCCACATTGAGCCAAACACCAATGCCAGAAGTGCTAATATCTGAGAAGATGCTCCCCAAAGCCCTTTGAACTGATGAAAATGAGTTTCTCAGAGAAAAACTTTAGGGTACAAGAGGGCTAATGCAGACATTAAGTTTGGGAGCCAGGGCCGAGGTCACCACGCCTTACCTCTATCTCTCCATCTCAGGTCTCAATGATGTGGAAAGCTTCAGCCTGTGGACAATGATACCACTTTCCCATTTTAATTAGAAACAGGCTTGTAATCCACCTTTGGTTCATTTGGCAAAGGAAGTTATTTCTTTGATCTAATCTGAACCTTTCATCCTGCCTTTCAGCCATTTTCTTTTTTCAAACTCTGGACCATTCTGCTTTCAAACATATTTAGTTCCGTTCACAGCCCAACTTTCTTTTAAAATATTAATATGTATTAAAAGACTATTGATCAGAGTATAAGACTGAGAACTAAAAATGTAGTGGAAAGAAAGAGACTTGAGAGGGATGTCAGATGTCGTGAGTGCTAAAGAGAAAAACAATAACATTTGACAAGTGTCAGGCATTTATTATGTTGCAGACACTGTTGTGTTCTGTGTAATTGTTTTACATTTGTCATTTTATTTAATCCTTACAATGCTCCTTGTAAAGCAGATGCATTTATTATTTTCTACAATTTAGAGAAGTTGGGGAGCTTGCCCAAAGTCCCACAGCTTATATGAGGCAGAACTAGGATTTGAACCTAGATGATCTGGCTTCAGAGCCTGCCCTGGATGTTCCCACTATGCTGAAATGGAAATAAACAGAACCACGAAAAATGTGACATCGTGCCATGTTTCTCTCCCACCCTACCTCTTCCAAAATCAGAGTGAGGACCAGCTATTCTGATTTAACCATGGGTCTAAGTTATTCATTGATTCATCCCAATTATAGAAAACCTGAGAATGAACGTAGGTTGTGCAAATTCATTTATTGAACTCTTCCATTGGGCCTTCTTTTTGTTTCTTGTTCATCCAGCTGCACTTTATGTTCTTTGATGTTCTACTCTGACCCAAAGGGAATACCTTATCCCTCGAGTCCCTTAGGTAAGACACGGTACAGGAGCCATTCTAGGTAGATTGGCCGTTGGGAGCCAGGGTCACCCTGAGAATGGTCAATAGGAAGAAGATGGGGGATATGGGACTTTGCAATGAGCTTTGGCCTGGGACCTCATGGGGGAGGAGGTAGCAGAATAGGGATAAGTCTCATCCTGCAGCTGGTTCACACAGGTGTCTGTGCCACTAATGCATGAAGTTCATGTGTGATGGAGTTAGAATGAGCACACCCTTAGAAAAGGTCTGGAAACTCAAGAGTCAAACAGAGCTTTAGAATCTGGGTGAGGGCACAGGTAGCTCCTTCCAAGAAGAAAACTGTCATCTGAGAGAATAAACACTTCTGGAAATCTTTTTCCTGGCCCCAGATCTATGTGACCCTATTCTTCTTGTACATGGGTTTTCTGATCCTAGAAAGGAGTGGAAGACAATGTAACACTTCCACAGTGGCATCAACACTGAGGAGATGCTTCAGAACTCTGAGCCACACGTAGCCCAGACAGAGGCAGGTGTCTGGGAGTTCTGGGCGAGTAGAGATGCCACTTTACTTCACTGACTGCTCCCTCTCTATGTCCCTTGCTGAACTCTCAACATGTGGAAGAAGCTGAGCTGGTCAGGCCTGGATGTGGGGCAAGGGTCTGGGGACATAAAAGAGCAGAGGTGGCAGGTGGAAGATGAGAGAGGTACAGCTTTGCTTGAAGAGAACCAGATACAGGGCAGAGACTAAGCCTGTAGAGTACGAGAGAGTCCCCAGCTTTTGCCTCTTCCTCTTTACTCCTTCACTTAGCCTATAGGAGGAAATGGAAGAAGTGTGTGCTGTGGACATGGGGGAGCTGGGAGAGTTGTTTCTGGAATTTTTCCAAGAGGAAATGTGCTACCAGAACCTACACTCTGAGTACAAGACATTCTTACAAGACCCCTCCCTGGGTATGAATTTTACTTGCCCTGTGGTTTGGGGAGAGAAATTCCCAACTCCTGTGGGAGTTGACATTCTCCTTATGCTGTGGTAAGTTGGGGCCTGGCATGATGTTCCCAGGGTCCAGAGGAGCTGGTAGGGCCCCCATGGTGAGGGAGACAGGGCCAAGTGCCATGACTCAGCAAAGCCTCATCCTTTGGAAGGAAGCATTGGTTCCTAAAGCAATGAGACTGCCTACTGGGAAAGCATAGTCCGGGTTATTACCTATCTCTACTCTGAAGCAGTCAAGTGTTAATCCAGGAGGCAGAGCTGGATAGAAGGCTATGTGGGAAGCTTGAGGTGAAGACTCGGGCCAGAGATCCTGTTAATCTGTCCCAGGTCCCTCAGTCTCCGGGCCAGGTTAGGATACCAGAGTCCCTCTGTCATGAAGTTCAAAGACATAACTCTCGTCCTCAGGTGGAAAGCCCACCTTACCAGTTTTTTAAGCTTCTCTTTATCCAGTTCAACTCAAGGAGGCAAATTCTGCCCTCACCTCCACCCCTACCATTTTAACCTGACCACTTGCTACACCGTCACTGTGGCATCTGATCCCAGGCCCTCCTACTGAGGCCAAGTACCGATCCTCTCCCATGTCCTTGGTGGACATTGGATTTTTCAAGACTGCAGCCCACAGAGCCCAAAATATCATCCCATGAACAAAGGACAGAGGAAAGAGGAGCCACAGAGTTGAGTCAGAGGATGAATGCCTAAATGGTTAAAGAAAAAATTAAATTCCGTGAACCAGGTACCTAAAGGTCTTGTGGACCAGAGCAGGAGGGAGGAATGGACAGCTGAGTAAAATTACTGACTGAGCAGAATGGGAGGAATGTAATCTTTGGGAGAATGGGTCTGAACTAAAATAAATGGCTTCTGGAAATGGTTCATGGAACAAGACTTTGCCTGAGCATCTGTCAGTGAATGGAGTAGGAAAGAGCCATCCTTATGTCCTTCCTCTGGCTCACCTCTCTCCTAGGCTGGAGGGAACACAGAAGCTATACTATAGTTGGGAGGACTAGGAGTAGAGAACACAAATGACTTCCTCTGGGACAGGCGATTTAAAGAAACACATACCCAAATCTCCCCATGTACTTGGGCTGGTGAGGGGACATTCTGTCCAGAGGATAGGATTGCCAGAAGATCACAGTCTTTAGTGAGGTGAGTTTTGATTTGCATCTTAGCTCTGCTATTTACCACTCAGGAAGTTTATTAACTCTCAGAAAATAAATCCTTTGATCTATCAATGGGAATGTTTGGAAAAGCCTCAAGACTGTTAAAGAATCCATGGCTCAGTATATGCCAAATCCCCAGAACAGGGCCTGAAACAGAGGGCCATCTGCAAATGCTACAGCATCCTGAGCCCCGTCCTAACCCCCACCTGTCTAAAGTCTCTGTAGAGTTGGTGGTTGCCTCTCATGGCTTTCATTTATGTTCTTCAGGGATAGATCCAGGTGGACCAGGAGATGGAGCTGGATCCTGCACTGCCTGCTCTCAACGGGACCGTGCTGATCTCTGGGTCTGGGCCCTTTGTCCTGCTGGGGGTGCCAGGACTGGAGGCGCTGCATGGCTGGCTTTCTGTGCCTGTGTGCCTGCTGTATGTGGCAGCTTTGGTAGGGAATGCCATTCTGCTGGGACTGGTGGCAGCTGACAAGGCACTTCGGGCACCCATGTACCAGCTTCTGGCTCTTCTGGCAGCCACTGACTTGGTTCTGGCCACATCCACAGTGCCCAAAGCTCTGGCTGTGTTCTGGGGCCTGTCTGGTGAGATCTCCTTTGGAGCCTGCCTAGCCCAGCTCTTTGTTGTTCATGTGGCCTTCATTGCTGAGTCCTCAGTGCTGCTGGCCATGGCTGTGGACCGCTATGTGGCCATTTGCCAGCCTTTGCGCTATGGGGCATTGCTGACCCAGCGTGTGGTAGGAGCAGTGGCTGTAGCCGCTGTGACCCGTGACACCTGTGTCATGGTGCCCCCTGTAATCCTGCTCCAAAGACTGCCTTATTGTGGGCAGCGGGCCCTGCCTCACACCTATTGTGAACATATGGGTGTGGCTCGGCTGGCTTGCGGAGACACATGCCCCAATATCTGGTACGGATTGGCCACCACGCTGCTCTCCCCAGCTTTAGACCTAGGGCTCATAGTTGCCTCCTATGCCCTCATTCTCCATGCCATCTGCCACCTGCCATCCCATGGAGCCTGCCGAAAGGTCCTGAGTACCTGTGGGGCCCATGCCACTGTCATTGGTCTCTTCTATACACCTGCCTTATTTTCCTTCCTCGCTCACCGTTTTGGCCACCACACAGTGCCCAGTCATATCCACATCCTACTGGCTAACCTCTATGTGTTGGTTCCCCCAGCCCTCAATCCTGTGGTGTATGGAGTACGGACCCAGCAGATCGCTCAGAGGCTCAGGGGCTTGCTTCAACTCTTCTGGGCAGGGGCAGTGAGGAAGGTGGGCCCTGAGAGGGCCTCCCCACAGGAATGAATGTGCTCCTGTGTTTTCCAGGTGCACCCTCAGATGACCAGGTGATTCTGTAAGACTCACCTGCGTAGAACTCTAACCAAGGTGTCTCCACCGACTGCCCCCAGGTGGCCCTGTGCTCAAGCCAACCCCACTTTCATCATGTAGACACAGACCATCCTGGTCTTTCTCTGTATTGATTTCCATGGATGGAGCACAGACATAAAAAAAGGGACTAAGTATGGAATATGACAAACAAGCATACCCAGACACAGCATGGGGACTAGGATTTCAGCTTTCTGTCACGCAACCCAGACAGAACACAATTAGCAAAAGATGCCCCTGAGTGGGCCCTTTTGCACAGTGCCTGACACTAAGGAGGAAGTTCATGTTTGTGGAAGGTATAGAGACAGAAGGAGCTCAAGATGTGAATACAGTAGAACACAGTTCTGGAAATGGATGTGGTTTCTGACATGGGTGATTAATACCTCGAGGTTGGGAGACCTGCTAGTTTTGGATGGGAAAAGAGTGACAATACTGAAGCTGCCTCCTGGAGCCCTCTTCCTACTTTGAACAGAAGCTGAAACTTCTCCTGCTTTTCCAACTTGTGCTATTGACTGCAGATAGAAAAACATGGGACAGTAACTCTAGACCAGCTGCCGTGCTTTATGCTCTGTCTCTTCTTTCACTCTTCCTTTCCTATGTCTCTTTCTTCATCAGCTGTCATGATTCTAGTGACACCCACCTGGACACTTATCCTGGACAGGTTTCCTACCTCATGCAGATTAGATTCCCCCCATTCCTTTTTATCTACTAAACCCCAAGGGGAACTTCCTTTGGTTCACATGGTTACTGCAAGGCCAGACTAGAGGAGCTGATGAAGAATGGGTCTCTGTCCTTGGGATGGAGACAGAGGGTGTGAATCTGCAAAGCAAGATAAGGGTATGATCTCTCAGCAAGGAGAGCCCAACAGAGCCTGAGGCATGACATCCTGAGTCACACATTCGATTATGCTCTTAAAACCTTTCCCAGAAGGAAAAGTGGGGGCTTCATATGCTTTTCTCTACCAGGTATATGCTGGAGAAAGGATTCCAAGGGATGGGATGCGAAAGCAGAGGACCTTTTCTGTTAAGTGTCCACAAGATCTGAAGTTGAGGGTGCTGTGAAAAGTAGGGAAGTGATGAAATATACAGATAGATGTGCTAATAAGACCAAATTCTTCAATAGAAAAATGGGGCAATACCCTTCTAGTAGGAAATATGACATCCTCCTAGGCATTTGGGTGAATGTGAGGCCTCTACATTGCCTGAGAAGTACTCGAGAGCATTAGCAGAGAAGAGAGTGATTTAGTTTGGCCAGAACTAAGAACAGTGAGCCGTGACTCTTTGTTCAGACCTCAGGAACCAAACTTTTCCTTTTACATAGTAATTCCCCAGTTGATAGGCCAGAGGACTTCAAGCTTGGCAGCTTTTTGTGGCAGTTTGGAAAATATTGGGAAAGGGTTTTCTTGGAGAATAGGCAGTGGAAGCTGCTGGCATTAAGACTGGGGGAATTAGGGAAAGCATTTTATAGTGGAAAGAGATGGAAAAGTTGAAAGGCCCTAGGATAGTGATGTGGGAAAGGATAGAACACAGCAGTCCCATGAGTGTTGCTGAAGCAATCCCCCTAGATGTACACTTGGGCCCTCATCCAAGTTCACAGTTAAGTGAATGAGGTCTGTTCTTGAGATTGAACAAGTAGGGTTGCATTTCCTTCTTGAGTCTTCCCTCCCTCAAAGTTGGGGGAAAGATCATAATCCCTCTTGAAAGGGGCCCTTACCAAGGCACCCACAGGATGTCTCAGGTTTGCCTTAATCTGTTTGGACAGGAGGGCCCAGCAAGGTGGGGCAGATCTCAGACTGGGGATGTACAAGGAAGACCCTGTTTGTAGTAAGAAACTCACTGCCCCCACCCCTCATGTTCAGAGGCCCATGTCTGTCAAAACCTTCTTCCTCACCTTCCCATACCCTCCCATCACCTCATGCTCCAGCCCTTTCAGATGGTGAAATCTGTACCTCCTGCTGAGACTATTCTCACACTGGAGATAAAAGCCCAAGGGATCCCCAGGACTTTACTCCTGCAGCTGATGCAAGATGCAGCCCATCCCAACTCTTCTGACCTCTCTGCTTTTGCTGACCCTGGTGCCTCCAGGACAGCCTCAGGTATCAGCAGAGGGTGGCGGGATCACAGCAGATAGGGGAGATGTGTTGTGCTGGCCTCCTGCACTATCCAGATTCTGTTTAAGGGCTCCCAGGTTCTGGGAGCCTGAGGATAGTGAGAACTGTGGGGGATGGGGGGAGATGAAACACTATCTGCTATGATTTGGGGTTGTGCAAACATAGGGTAAGTTGAGGAGACAGGGGTAAAGGCAATAGAGGAAAGAACTCTGGATGTTGTGCCACTCAGTTATGAGGCTTTCTTTTCTATAAAAGTCTGCCACCTTCTTCCTGTGTTAGGGATGCTGGAGCTAAGGGAGGCCAGCCCAAGCTATAATAAGCTACACAATTTTTACTTTGTTACCCCCTCAAAGCTAAACTATTGGGGTGGAGTTGCAAGACAAAAATACAGCCAGGTTAAGCTGTGGGGACCAAAGCCAGAACATCTATAGGTAAGACTTCTCAGAGAGCAGGGGTCATACACCTTAATTATCCAAGATTCTGCAAGAAAACCCCAGCTGGTGCTTCAAGCCTGGTTAAAATAAAAAGCCTTGGGAAGGAGTTTTCAATCTAGTGCTAGCTCATCTCACTTAAAAATGGGAGTGGAGACATGGCCTTAGAGAATTATAAGGGTGTCCATAAAGTTTATGTGCAATTTAAAATAGTTTTAAATTTTAAAGTGCACACAAACTTTATGGACACCCTGTATAATGACTTACCATGCGCAGGCCAGGCACTTTTCTAAGTATCTAATGGATATTTTATCATCTATCTATCTATCTATCATTTTTATTTTACTATAATTCTTAGAGCAAAAGAATGAAGTACATGCCATAATTTTCCCATATGAAGACCTGGCACACAGTGTCACAGAGCCAAAGTTAGAACTCAGGAAATCTGGCTGTAGAATTATTGGGTCTGGTCTCTAAGTGAGTGGGAAGTAATATGATAGGCAAGGGGAGAGTACCTTGAAGTCTACAACTTTCAGGCCTAGGACTGTTCCCTATCCATTTAGTTGAACAAGAGAATTGCCTCCCACCTTCCCTCCTGGCCTGTGCTGTGCACACCCCAACAGAGCCTGGTGCTTGACAGCTCTCTTAGGTGTCAGAGCACAGGATTTAGGATCAACTGGAGATGTGGAGAAAGCTCCCAGCATGGTTAGTTAAGGTACTTTTAAACTCTCAGAACCACTTGTTTTTCAATTACAAAATGTGGATTGCAGTTCATCCCCTGCTGTGCTCTTGTGAATGCTAAACACCAGCCCAGCCTCTGGTGCCTCATACCACTAATTCCCCTTCTTTGCTGATTTGGAGCTCTCTGTCCCTGATCTCTTCAAGACAAGGTAAAGTTGTGGGAATCTGCAAATCTCTAGAGTTGGGATGCCACAGAGAATGGAAGCTCTCTAAGGCTGTTCCTTGACACTTCTCTGCACACCAGCTTTGCTCTCTTCCACAGAGCCTTGAGGAAAAGCCAGCTTCCAGCAATTCCAGCAATGTGAACAGTAGCCATATCCAGCCAGTGCATGAGGTAGGGCAAGGGTGGCTTCACCAATAGGTGCTGGAAGGAACTGCAGCTTCAATTCTGGGAAATCAAGGGAAGGGTAAATCAAACATTTGACAGAGGGATGTTTGGACAGACAATCTCCTGTACAGAGAGAGCTCTTCTCTGGTACTCTTGGGCAGGGGCATAGTGCTTGCAGTGTTATATACACTATACACTTCATCATGCTTAGTGTGCCTGTGACATGCTTTTGCAGCTGGTGAGAAGGGTGCCGGGCTTTGAGGATGAGGGTGACGTGTGCCATTGTGTGGTCCACCTGCCCAACAACCCCATCCCTTTGAAACAGCTGGAGCAGCTACAGAGCACAGTCCAGGAGCTCCTCAGCAAGTCTGAACAAAAGCTGTCCAGAGTGAGTGCTGGGCTGTGGGCTGGGGCTGGGCCAGGGGGTTCTTTAAGCACAGTCTTTACTGGATCAGCATGGACATGAGTGGACATGAGTGGAGGAGAAACTGAAGGAAGGATGACCCTCATCTTTGAGAAGAATTCATAGAATTCAGGGGAAATTCAGTACTCTTCTTAGGATCCTCAGTAGTAGTAACAAAGTGCACAGGCTTATATAGGGGGTGCCTCCTACATTCATGGGTGAATTAATGGGTATGAATTCACTAGAAGATAAGAAGAGGATAATTTCAACAAACACACAGAATAATCAGAGGTTTGGAAGTGGTTGCCTATAGCAAAGGAAGCAGGAATGAGTTTGAGTTGAAGTGTTAAAATAGAAGCACTATGTGGAGAGACTTGTGGGCCAAGTTGGAAAGCTTGGCATTGATCCTGTAAGTAAAGATAAATAAATAGAAGCATTGCATTAGCTGTGTGTCAGGGTCAGTTGCTTTTTGTAATCTTTACCTGTGGAGCTCCTAGGGAAGGTCGATAGCAAAACTGCCAGCTGGGTTTCACTGACCAAGCCACTCCTGCGGAGGGGTTCTAACCAAGGGAGAAAAGAGAGAAGCTGTATGGCGGGAGGGGAAGAATTTTTCTGTAGTGAAAAGACAGACACCAGGGTCCTCAGCTGTGAAATGGGGAAAATAATAATGCCCATCTCAAGGACTGATAGTGGCAGCAAATAAGGGGACAGCCACGGGAGTGCTGTATGGGCTACATGACTCTGGGACATGCAAAGAAAAGCACTGGGTGTTGACACATGGGGGAACTGCCTCTGCACCCCCATGCCCAGGTCAGTGAGTGTGCACACACCTTGGAGGATAAAGACAACGAGGCTCTGGAAAAGAGCTACATGCTGAACTTCAGAAATCCCAGTGCCCTGGCTACACCCTATGAGACCCCGACCTTCGACCTGCTACTCCTGGAGCTTCAGGGAGCACAGGAGCTGGCAACCCAACTTAAGGCCAAGGAAGGAGTCAGTGGGGCTGGAGACCTCCTCCACCAACTCCAGAGCCAGGTACTCAGATGGATTAAAGAACAGCCTTCCCCCTTCACAGCTTCGTGACTTGTCTACCCTCATATATTAGACACCTTCCAAAATTACTTCTTTCTGGGGGGTGGAGGGACCCTGAGCTGAGAAATATGAGAGACTGAGTTCAGTTCTTACGAACACTCCATGACACCATCACATAGAACATGAAGGTAGAAACAAACAACATTTGATGAGCCACATCCCTGACATCTCATTTCCATAGGTGACTAATGCCAGTCTCATGCTCAAGCTCCTGGCTGACTCTGAGCAGCGCAGTTTCGGTGCTTTCCAACAGGAGGTGGATGTCCTCAAGGGCCGTCTGAACAAGTGTGAGAGGGACAGTGAGCCAGAACAAGCCTCCAGACACCCCAGTCCACCCCTGCCCCCTGGTGAGTTCACAGGCTGAATGTCTCAAGAGCTTGTCTTTCCAGAGGCCAGGTTGGAAGTGTCAGGTTAACTGTGGTGTGCAAGGGGTGGACAGTGAAAATCTTGATGGAAAATAAATCTTTCGTTTCCCTGTTTTGTGTATCCCTGAGGGAAGCAGACTGGTCTATACTCATGCATGGGTGTACTCATATGCACAGACATACACATATCCCCGGATCAGACATATATTCTAACCTCTATTCATGCAAAATCAATCTGCTTTTGTACTTTATGTATAGACACTTAGGCATATGGACACACACTGAAAAGCACACATGGTTATGATATGTTCAAATTCTGCTTTCTGCAGGTTCTGTGCTTTATACCTACCTCAGATCTTGACTACTCTTCCCTCTAGGTTCGTGTGTCCATGGAGGCCTCCAGAAGGTCAGCACACCCCTTGTGGTGCAGCTCAATTGGAGAGGCTTTTCATACAAGAAAGGTGCCTGGGGCCGAGACTCAGCACCTAATTCAGCCTCTTCTCTTTACTGGGTGGCCCCTCTGCGTGAAGATGGCAGGTGAGTCCTGGAACACTTCTCTTCTGCAACTAGGTTATTATAAATGTCTCCTACCCTTACTCTAATTTTTTCCCATAGCCCTAGCCCAGCTTCCTCTCTCTGCATTAGGTGTGACCCTGAGCAAACCTAGCTTAGGCCTCCTAACACTTCTGTCACAGGGTAGTATCATCCACACAGGGATAGTTCTATTTCTAATCTGATCCTGTGCCAAGGACAAATTCTTCTATACCTGAGCCTTAGAACCCCAATTTCCTGCATAGAAGTTTAAAGCATGACCCTGGCCAAGCTTAAGACTGAGAGTCGGCCAATCTGAGTTTGAATCGCAGTATTGCCACTTAAGCAAAGCAACTTGGAAGAGATGAATTGACACCTCAGACTCCTTCTTAGCCATATGCAAGATGAGGATAATTAAATGTAGGACAAGATCAAATGAGATTACACAAAAAAGTATAGCCAACACGGTAAGGACTGATAAATATTTATTAGATGAAAAAATGGCTAAATGAATCAGCAAATAGGTGAATGAGCCTTGTATTTAAAGTCAGTGTATGTGAAAATGTGGTAAAGACCCAGTTGAGTAGGGAATCACAGGAAGGAGGGATAGAAGTAGGTTAGGCCAGTCATTGAAGATCTCAATTCAGAAAGATTAGTATTATTGATAATAAAGCTCCCCCAGTCCTATAAACACTTCGTATTATATAAAATACATTTACATACCCTTGTTTTTGGAATCCTCTCAAATCTTTATGGGTAAGTCAAGACTTACTGCCCAATATTATGCAATGAGAATGGTCATAACTTGGAGGTAATTTAAAGGACTTTACAGTTACCACATGATCATAAATCTCTCTGAACCCAGCTCCAGAACTATGTCCTGCTATAGGATACCTGCAATCTCTAGGGCAGGTAGAAGGCGCTGGGGCCTAGATACAGAAGATTATCTATAAAGAAGAAAAAATAATAGCTGCTATTTGTTGATTGCTCATTTTGAGACAAATATTCTGCACATTATTTTCTTTGCATCATCTTGGTCAGTTCTGACAATCAAGTAGATTTGTTTGTTATGCTTTTGAAGATTTTAATTATAAGCTGAGTGAACTTGAGCAAATTTCTTTCTTTCTTTTTTCTTTTTGAGAAAGGGTCTCACTATATCACCCTGGGTAGAGTACTGTGGCGTCACAGGTCACAGCAACCTCAAACTCTTGGGCTTAAGCAATTCTCTTGCATCAGCCTTCCAAGTAGCTGGGACTAGAGGTACCTGCCACAATACCTGGCTATTTTTTGGTTATAGTTGTAATTGTTGTTTGGCAGGCCCGGGCTGGGTTTGATGTATGTGGATGACGCTCTAGCCACTGAGCTACAGGCGCCGAGTCCTTGAGAAAATCTTAACAATTCTGATACCTAGCCTCTGAAATGTAAGGATAAAATCTATCTTATAGAGTTTTTATTATAATTGAGATAATGTGTATACAGTGCTTAGTAGGCACTGTACAAGCAGTGTTTTTATTACTGTTACCTTTTAAAATAATTATTTTGTCATAGTATATAGTAAAAAGAAGGTGAATTAAAAATCAACTGCTTAATGCCAAAGCCCCTGCTTGTAATTAGCATGCTAACCTGCCCTTTTTTCTAGCACTTTGTTACCTTGGATATTATTGCTCTTACCTAATGATTCTGATGTGGGGGCTTGACGTAGGTACTTTGATTACTATCGGCTGTACAAGTCGTATGATGACCTAGTGCTCCTGAAGAATTATGAGGAGAGGAAGATGGGCTATGGTGACGGCAGTGGCAACACCGTGTACAAGAACTTTATGTACTTTAACTACTATGGCACAAGTGACATGGCCAAGGTTGACCTTTCCTCCAACACCCTCGTGCTGCGGCGCACATTGCCTGGTGCCACTTATAATAATCGCTTTTCCTATGCTGGTGTGCCCTGGAAGGACTTAGATTTTGCTGGTGATGAGAAGGGGCTGTGGGTGCTCTATGCTACCGAGGAGAGCAAGGGCAACCTGGTTGTGAGTCGTCTCAATGCCAGCACCTTGGAAGTGGAGAAAAGCTGGCACACCAGCCAGTACAAGCCAGCCCTGTCAGGGGCCTTTATGGCCTGTGGGGTGCTCTATGCCTTGTGCTCACTGAGCACTCGTCAAGAGGAGATCTTCTATGCTTTAGATACCACCACAGGGCAAGAGCGCCACTTCAGCATCCTGCTAGACAAGATGCTGGAAACGCTGCAGAGCATCAATTACTGCCCCATGGACCACAAGCTATATGTCTACAATGATGGCTACCTCCTGAATTATGACCTCACCTTCTTGACACTGCAGCCTAGGCTCTACAGACCACCAGCCAGAAGGCCTTCTGGGGCTCATGGTCCACCAAGACCTGTTAAACACAACTAGCTCTCCAGGCCCAGAGTGCTGGTGGAAATGTGTCTTCCTCCTCCAATCTCTAGGAGGGCCACTTCTCAAAATGGCCATCATGATTGGGAGACATTGATTATATCTAGTTAGTTCTTTATGTAATTAATACCTCAATCAGCACATTAAAAATCCCTTTAATAATGGTGTAGACAGATTTAATTGGGAAAAAATAAATTATTAGCTAGTAAAATGATACTCCCTCTTTCTGGTGTTTTGGTATCTCATATTCCTTTCCAAAAACTATCGATCCAGCATCTAAGATTCTAGGGGTCTGTAACCTAGGATTGTTAGTTGACAACATCTGATTCTAGTGATGAAGATACAGGAGAGCTGGTCGTTAGAGTGAAATATGGAAGTTCCCTCTCTTATCTTCATCTTCCTGTAGGGTCCCCAGGGCTGAGTCTTGGTTTGATGATCCATTTTTCACAGTTCTGGATCAATCTCACTTTTGAGTGCAATTGAGAGAGGTGCTCAGCCTGCTCTAGGAAATTAGCAAATGGAAAGTGAGCAAGAGGAGGATGACATGGATTGGACTGGCAGGACAGAGTTCTCAATACAGAATTTGTGTGATAGCAGGAAGATTCCTGGCCAACTGACACCTCTTTGCTTTCCTTTAATGCACTAAGAATATATGGGCTCCAACTCCCTGCTTGTCTGTCTGCATGGTGCTTTCCTCCTCCTGTAGGCAAGTGGATGGAATATATATAATCCAGACCCTGAAGTCTTCCCAGTAACAGAAGATGCATACACTTTCACACATACATTCATAAGTATACATTCACCCAGACATATACATTCTCACTCTTATACACTATTTCCATCTATACCCAAATATCAGCATGGACATGAGTATGCATTTTAACATATCTACTAATAGAAAATTCAACAGCTTCCCAAATAAAAATCCAAATACCATCCTCCAAATTTGCATAGGTTTGAGAATCTGGCTTATTAATTGCCTGTACCAGTCCCCTTAGGGATTTTACTATTAACCACTTCTACTTTCACTTCTTAATTCCCATATGCCTCTCCCTCTTAATGTTTTGATACAAAGGTGGACGCTTAAGATTGAGTTAGAGCATTGCAACAAATCATTCTAAAATGTCTGCTGTAATGACATATAGTAAATATCCTCATGATACATGATAAAAAGTCAGGTTGCAAGAAACAGCTCACTCACTTTACTTTGGAACACTCTTACAGGGAGCCTCCCAGGCTAGTCCTGAACCTGCTTCATAGGGCAGCGAAAATCTTTCCCCTACCACAATGGAGCACACTTAATTCCAGAATCCCAAAATCTAGACTGTAGAGAAAGCATGACATTGTCTTTTACAAAACACCTTTATTCTTGCTCCATTTTCCTAAACCCTTTTCAGGTCACTAACAATATCAATGAGCTTTTTCCTATGGGAGAGACCATATTTTTACAAGAATATGGCTTTATATATGGCTTCAGTAAAACTAATTTTTCATACAAGTCTGACATCCCTGTAAGGGGCCTATACAAAGTACCACATGGAAATCTCACTACTTAAACCACATTTTAAAATTCTGGTTTTTATTTAATTTTTTTTTACTAGTTCTATCTTGAAAGCCTTTTTCCCATTTTATGGAAAAATTGTCTTATTTTATTTTATTATAGAGACTTAAACTTCCCAAATATGTCCTCAGCTAGCCCAGGCAGACTGTGAGATTGGGGTTGACATCACAATATCCCTTTTCTGAAGAGGTCATGCTCTTGGTGGGTGGGGCAAGAGGAGGGGCAGCCCTGGGAGGAGTCATCACCACTTAGTCCACCGTGGGCCAAGAATGAATCAGTAGCCACACCAGGCTTCAGCAGGGCCACATCTGGAGAGCTGGGGTGAGGGCACAACATCGCAAAATACCTGGCCCTAGACTGGTCATTCATCCATTTTTGGGCAACAAGGAAACTAGCTTGTGGCCTGAGAATATAACATCTAAGATTAAGGCCAGCAGAAACATTGTCTGCCCTCACCCCTCTTGCCCCTGCTTCTACCTGCTTCCTGCCTGCCCACCTACTAAGGTCCATGCCACACGCAGTCTCTCGAATGCCCAGGATGCCCCAGAGTAGGCATCCTTCTGATCTGCCTGAAGACAGGATTACCTCTTTGGCTGTCACTCGAGTGACAGTGAAGACACCAGGCAGGCAGAAAGACTTTATGATAGCTAATGACACCTCAGTGAGGCAGTTCAAGAAGAAGCTATCGGCTCACTTTCAATGCCAAACGGATCAACTAGTACTGGTCTTCATGGGCCGCCTTCTCAGAGACCAGGACACGCTGAGCCAGAGGGGCATCACGGATGGCCACACCATTCACCTGGTCATCAAGTCCAAGAATGGCCCCAGATCCCTAGCCCGTTCCTCCTGGAGCCTGCCAACCAATGAGCCCTGCCACCGGGACAGAAACATCAAAGGAAACAGCAGTGGGGTACACGAACCTGATGGCATGAATCAAGCCCCAGTGGAATCAGCTCAGTTTGTGAGGTCTCATATGCCCAACGTGCAAACCCAGAACCGAGAAGTGGGCAGTCCAGAGCACATAGCACAGATTCTGGAGGATCCTAGCATCCAGCGGTTTCTATCCAACACAGAGTTCCTGCGGCAGTTCATCTCAGAACACCTAGACATTCAACAATTGAGGCGGCAGAACCCTGAGGTGTCTCACCTCCTTGACAATTCTGAGATTCTATGGCAGACCCTAGAGCTGGCCAGGAACCTTGCCATGATCCAAGAGATAAGGCAGATCCAACAGCCTCCACAGAACCTTGAGCATCCACTGAATCCACAGCCATACCTGGGCTTAGAGACAATGCCAGGTGGGAACAGTACCCTGGGTCAGAGCTCTGCTGGTTTCAATGAGCAAATGCTCAACAGCATGCAAGATCCTTTTGAGGGCAACCCTTTCCTAGCTCTCCTGGTTGGGCAAGTGCTGGAAGAATTCAAGGCCTCATTCCCAACTCCATCACCATCCCAGGAACGACGGGACCAGCTCCCTCAGCTGCCTACAACCCGAGTCATCTATGCTAGTTCTTGTGATTTCTCATCAGTCCCTCCAGCCAAGGGCACCTCTAATGGTGTCAATCATACTTCCAGGGGTAATGCTGCCATGATTTCCACCAAGGAACAGAACAATATCTGTGCTCATCATCAGCCAGTGGGGATACCAACCTTATCTAGCATCGAGCTTCCCCAGAAGCCCCAGGATGAAGACAAGGGTGCCACTATCTCTTTAAGTAGCTCTGAACAGAGATTAGAGGATGATCAGCTGTTGGACGAGCAGACCAGATCCCAGATCACAGGAGGCATGATGCAGTTGCTTATGAACAACCCCTACCTGGCAGCTCAGATGATGTTGTTCATGAGTATGCCCCAGGTGAGTGAACAGTGGCGGCAGGAGCTGCCCACATCCCTGCAGCAGGTACAGCTTTCTGACTTGCTTGTAGCCCTAGCAAACCCTAAAGCATCACAAGCAATATTGCAGATAGAGCAGGGTCTCCAGCTATTGGCCACAGAGGCTCCTGTTCTTCTGTCCTGGGTTGCACTCTACCTGTGGGGCCTGGGTTGGCTTCCTGCACCCAGCTGCAGCTACCCTGACCCAGCACACTGGCCCTGGAATTCTCCAGAAGTAACTGAATCCAAAGGTCCTGAGTGCTGCCAGAAATCTGCAGCAGTCATACAGAGGCTACAGTCTGTAGGTAAGGGCACTTCCCACAATCTACAAGACCCTGAGATTCGTTTCAGCAAGCAGATGGAATCTCTTAAGGCCATGGGATTCCAGAACCACCATGCCAATCTACAGGCACTTATTGCTACTGAGGGGGACACCAGTGCTGCTATCCGCAAGCTCAAGAGGTCCCAGGGATTCTAACCACCATGCCTACCTGCTGACCCACTTGATACCTTTTCCATCTCTCCTGACGCCTCCAGCCAGGAGGAGTCCTGGAATAGTAGTTACCAACCAATGCTTTCTATACTGAGTAATGGATCATTGGTTATGGCTGGAAGATCTGTCAATAAAATGGCTACACCCACTTGCCCCATCTGAGGTTTTACTTTGTTTCTTTTGTGAAAGAGCAACTAACTGTGTGTGCTATCTCTTTCTAGCCTACTGTACATATATGAACACACAAATCACACATACTTCACACATTAATATACAGAGAAGAAGAATTAGTTTCATGTACCATGCTCGGATAACCAAGAACATGCATACACTGCTTCAGACAGGTGTGCAAAGGGGCACAGGTTCACACAGGGAAATATTCCCGTAGGTAGGCTCATTAAGTCAATGCACAGGTACACACAGCTATGTGGATCCACATACACAAAACACCTAGAGGCACATAAACAGACCCGCAGGTAGTGAAAGACAATAATAGTATACCCATATAGAAAGGGAAACTTATTACATATGTAGAGCCAGATATTTAGTCATAAAGATTTCCTTGATTTTGCAAACCCAAATTTTTCAGTTCTGAAAGTGGAAAAGGAATAACCTGGTGGGCCAGAGTAGGAAGAATCCACATATCACCCAGGTGCTGATGAGTACCTTATTATCATCAGAACTTCACACTCATTGCCATTGCCACAATTATAGCACTTAGATGGGCTGTCACTACTGTCTTGTTAGTACACAGAGACACAGCCGTAGCTAATCTCACTGCATATTCCTGTCACCACAAACCCAGCCCTTCATGGACTTTGCAAGAGTATCACATCCTTCGGCATATCTCATGTCGGTAGCTTCTGTTCTCCACAGATGCCAAGGCCTCATCTTCTCCTTTTCCTGCTTCACCTAGAGTATTTTAGTCTGGCAGGATATGCAATCAATTGTAGCTCAATCATTCAATTACTACATAATTCAGTAAATTCTAGCCATAGTCTAATAAATCAATATTGAAGACATAGCAGTGAGAAAAAAACCAAAACAAAAACAAAGATCCTTTTTTACAAAGTTTACTTTCTTTCTTGAATAGAGATATAAGATAATATTCAAATTAACTTATAGATATGTTAGGTATTAGTTGCCGTAAGTGCTAATAATAATAATGATAGTATAAGAATGATAGTAAAGCATCATAAGAATGGAAAAGCAAGAATCTAATGTACTCAATTCTGATATGAGGAAAATTGACGTTAGTATATGATGGGGGGAGGGAAGAGAGAAGGGAAGAGGGGGGAGGGAAGGAGACAGGGGGAGGGGGCTTGAGGTGTGTGACATACCTCTTGGAGGTGGGACACTATTAATAGAGGGACTTCACCCAGCAAACACAAGCAGTATAACCTGGCTCATTGTACCCTAAATGATAACAACAACAAAAGAAGTGTTCCAGAAGGGTCTCTCTGAAAAGGTGACATTTGAGCAGAAATCAGAAGGAATTGGGTGAAATGAACATGTGATTCCCTTGCAGAAGGATGATCTAGGCAGGGAAGGCTGTATGAGAGTACAAGCCCCATGGTAAGGATATTCTTATTGTGTTTGAAGAATGGCAAGGAGATAATGCAGCTGCAGTAGACAAAAAGAGCCAAGGTAGCAGGGAGGAAGTAGGAGAGATCTTGAAGAGTTTGTAGGTCTGGTGAGGACTTTGGATTTTCTTTTTGTGAATGCAATAGAATGGGGAATAGGAAATACAGGTAGGTGGCTTTTGCAATAGGGCAAGTAAGAGATTGTAGTGTCTAGGACTGGTGGGAGCCCTAGAGGAGGTGAGAAGTTGTCAGATTCTGAACTCTAAAGAGGAGTTCAGAGGATCTACAGAGATGTGTGTACTCAGCAGACCACCTCTTCCCAGCCTTGACATCGCCATCACGGGAGTGAAGGACAAGCCCACAAAGCTCCAAGTACTTCTAACAACCTCACTGCTAAACACACCCACTTGGCTGCTACAACCTACCAAAAAGATAAGTCTCAAGAAAGAAATTATGACCAATATGGATTTTTCACATTTAATCTGATTATGCTTTAGACCTCTTTTGCCACAGTTTACCTAAAAGCCCAAGAACTGTAGGTCATTTTTCTGATTTTTATCCCAGTACTTTCTAAAAATTCTTCATTTGACTCATTTTTTCACTTAACACCAATTCCCCTAACCTTTCCACCCTACCATTTATAAGTCAGAATTAAGCAATAGCAAAACCTACATCTACAGACTTCTTTCTAAATGTTCCCTTGCCTTTTTGCTATAAAGGAAATCTGGCTGTACACTGACGACACTGCTTTTCTTGCAGTGGTGGCTACTTTTTCATATCCTATGAACTTAGAAGTGGATAGGTGTCATTCTTATACCTTTTTGATCCTAGTTCTCTAGCTTTAATCCTTCAATCAATTACTTCTGATCCATAAGTAATTCTGACATAAAATCAAGTAGTAAACTCATTGTAGTTACACCCAACACCTTGACAAATTTCACTGTAGGCAGAGAAAAGCATACAATTGTGCTGACTAGTTTTGTTTAAATTTATTACAAAAGTCTTAATTGTCCTCTTAGTAACCCTAACTACATTTTCTCAGACTGAGGTTCTCACCAGAATCTGCATCAGAATCACAAGGAGAATGTCCTAAAATGCAGATTTCTGAGTTATAATCTAAGGGTTTGTGACTCAGTAGGTCTAGATTGGGGCCCAAATTTCTGATTTCTAACAAGTTTCCAGGAGATGCTGGGGAACCACACCTGGAAATCTATTTTCCAAGTCAATTCACTCATTTATCCTCATTTCATACCTTTCTTGCTGCTCTTTTTAAATCTTTCCTTTTGTATTTTAAATCTCAGCAGAAGTTCTGTTTTAACAAGAAGGCAGCAGGGATCAGAAGGGCCTTACCTCTACACTCTGCCCTCCACATTGATGAAATGAACAAACTGTCCATGTTTCTAAACCAAGCTTTCCACATGGGCATTCACTCCCAATCTCTCTAAACTATCTAGTTAAGAACTTACTCTTAAAATTGTTCTCACTTTTTCATGTATCACTTTTTTTTCTATTCATTAGATTATTCCTGTCTAAGAATAAAAACATCATGGACTATCCTCATCTTAAGGAAAAATGAACCCTAAAAAGCCCTTAACCTCACATTCCCACATAGCCCTCATCCCCTTTCTCTCATACTGGGTCCTCTTTCTAAACTATTTGCTCTTAAACACACTCCAGTCAGGTTTTCTGCTTCTAACACTCTACCAGTGCTGGTGTTATGATGGTTCCAGTTTGTTTTTTGGTCAAATCCAGTGGCAAATTCTCAGTCCTCATCCTGTGTCGTTTAACGGTTGGTTACTCTCTTCTTTTTGAAACTCTTCTGTTGCGTCCTCTCTCTACCTTACTGTTTTATTTCTTGTTTCCTCTGCTGAATCCTTTTGATCTTTCAGACTTGTAAATATTGTAGAGACACAAGACTCGTATTTTTTATCTCTCTTCTTTTTTCCTATACCCACTTACTAGCTAATCTCGACCAGTCAATGATTTGAAGCATTCTTTAAATGCTGATGAGCCCTGGACTTACAACATTCTATCACCTCCCCACATAACCATTTTGATATAAAATAGACATCTCAAATATATGTGAACCTCTTTAACAACCTGCTAAGTTGTTCTGCTTAACAACTTGTTCATTTCCTGGCTTTCTTACTTTATCTCAGTATATAACTTTCTTTGAGTTCCTCTGGGGGATAATAATAATTAAAAACAAAAGAGTTTTCGTTCACCTTTCCTTTATATCCCAAATCCCATCTATCAGCAAATTAATACTTTGAAAATACATGAAGAATTCATGGTTAATGTTGAATCAGACAGAAAATAGGGATGAGGGTGCCAAGAAAGAAGATCCTGGACTGAGAAATAGCTGAAGCTGGGTCTAAAAGGGGACACAAAGGGCTGAGGCACTTTCTACAATGATCCTGTCCCTGAGTGGCTCTCTGCCTACTACACATGAAGTTGCGTGGTAGCAAGGCTCTTGGCCTGAGCCCAAGACCTTCACTGTGAAGAAGGTAATTGTGATAAAAGAATGGAAGCTATAAAGGACAGGGGAGCAGGAGTTCCCAGGATCCAGAGCACCTTGAGGAAGTCTTCAGAATCCATTGTGTAAGGCCGTGATGTCAGCACTGAGGTCACAGAAGCGATCTGAGAGAGTGGGTTCCGGTCCAGAAGGCCTCAAGGGTGTCTGTGCAGCAAGATGAGGGCGGTTTGGAGCCCTGCATAAGAGGAAGGACGGGGCCACAGCTGAGTGGTATGTAGCCCCTAGACTGGGCCCTTCCTCCCAACTTTGTCTCCATACTCTTTAACTACCAGACACCTTTCCTAGAGCCCCAGATTTCTCTCCCCTGACCCTAACATTTATCAATCACATAATCCCCAGAGGTATCCCGTTCCAGGAATCTCAAGACCCTTTCCATGTGGCCCATGTAGTCCCACCCTGAGTCCCAAGACCCTCTTCATGTTCACCTTTCTCACCTTTGCCATTGCCCAAAAGGATGAACTTGAGATTCCATTCTCATCCCCCCAGCTGTGTCCCCACAGACCTGGGCCTTCTGCTGCCACCATGGCCAAAAGCGGAGAGGCTCTGCCTCAGGGCACCCCAGCACCAATCCAGGATCCCCACCTCATCAAGGTGACAGTGAAGACGCCCAAGGACAAGGAGGATTTCTCAGTTACGGATACCTGCACCATCCAGCAACTGAAGAAAGAGATATCCCAGCGCTTTAAGGCCCACCCTGATCAGCTGGTTCTAATCTTTGCTGGCAAAATCCTCAAGGACCCTGACTCACTGGTGCAGTGTGGAGTTCGAGATGGCCTCACTCTCCACCTGGTCATCAAGATGCAGCGCCGGGTCATGGGCACTGAGTGCCCAGCTGCTTCTGTCCCTGCCCCGGGCCCAAGTCCTGGATCACTCCCTCAGTCTAGCTCTATTTTCCCAGCAGAGGGGACTCCCTCCTTCAGCTTAGGTGTCCTCACAGGGCTCAATGGGCTGGGCCTGACCCCCGGCAGCTTCCCTGACCAGCCGAGCTCACTGATGTGGCAGCACGTATCTGTACCTGAGTTTGTGGCTCAGCTCATTGATGACCCCTTCATCCAGGGTCTGCTGTCTAACACAGGCCTGGTGCGCCAGTTGGTTCTTGATAACCCCCATATGCAGCAGCTGATCCAGCACAACCCTGAAATTGGACATATTCTCAACAACCCTGAAATCATGCGGCAGACACTGGAGTTTCTACGTAATCCTGCCATGATGCAAGAGATGATGCGTAGCCAGGACCGGGCGCTCAGTAACCTGGAGAGCATCCCTGGTGGCTACAATGTGCTTCGCACCATGTACACAGATATCATGGACCCAATGCTTAATGCAGTACAGGAGCAGTTTGGTGGCAACCCCTTTGCCACTGCCACTACTCCTAATGGCACCACCGGTAGCAGCCAACCTTCAAGGACAGAGAATTGTGACCCTCTCCCCAACCCCTGGACTTCTACCTATGGAGGGTCAGATGGCAGGCAAGGAAGGCGGCTTGGGGACCAGGATTCTGAAATTAGGAATAGGGTTCCAAGCTTTCTGGGTAATATGGGGCTCTATGACTACCTCCAGCAATTACATGAGACCCCGCAATCCCTGGGAACCTTTCTGCAGGGGACCACATCCACCCTCGGCCCAAGCCAGGAACCACCACCACTAAGAAACAGAGTTCCCCCAACTTCACCCTCATCTCAGGAACCTGGGTCAGGTCAGCCTCTCCCCAAGGAGTCAGTCGCAATCAAGGAAAAGGCCACTTGCCCAGGTTTCATGAGATATCCCACAGAGAACAGTACTGGACAAGGTGGAGGCCTAGAAGGTGCAGGCAAAAGCTCTACGGGACACAGCACAAACTTGCCTGATCTTGTCTCAGGGCTAGGGGATTCTGCCAATAGGGTTCCATTTGTTCCTTCACCCCCTTCCTTCTTGGCAGCCACTCCTGAAATCTCTGAGCCTCCCTGGCTGCCATCACCAGCTTATCCAAGACCTCTAAGGCCAACTGGCATGAGTCAGGTCCCACCGTTGCAGGATGAGATGCACCGACAGCTGCCGTTGTTGATGCACCTTCAGGCAGCCATGGCAAACCCCCGTGCCATGCAAGCCCTGCTGCAGATTGAACAGGGTCTGCAGATCCTGGCTACTGAAGCACCTCGCCTGCTACTCTGGTTCATGCCTTGCCTAGCAGGGATGGGGAGTGCGGCAGGAGGTACAGAGTCTAGAGAAGGTGTCTTTACGTCTGAAGACCCACCCTGTCCCCCGGCTCGTGAGGTGTCCCCAGCGCAGAACACTGCAGAGCTGGGCTTCCATTCCACTCCTCTATTCCAGATGTTGCAAGCTTTAGCTAGTGCTAATCCCCAGCAGCTGCAGCCTGAGGCTCACTTCCGGGTGCAGCTGGAGCAGCTGCGGGCCATGGGCTTTCTGAATCGTGAAGCCAATCTTCAGGCCCTCATTGCCACGGGGGGTGATGTGGATGCTGCTGTGGAGAAGCTGAGGAAGTCATAGGAGCCCTAGTCATTCAGGCCATATGTTTTTCTCTGCCTTTATCCCATATCCTATTACCCTGGTATTCCCATTCTTGAATACAGCTGCACTATAAACCAAATTTACTATGATGCCCTTTACTGCAGAGACAATGTTGTTCCAGAGTCAATGAGGAAGACAAAGTGCCAGAAACAGGGTGGGGGTTCTGTGTGTGATTCAACCACCCCACCACTGTACCACTGTGGGGCCCCCATTTGAGCTCTGCTTATGCCTGTCTTGAGATGCAATTACATCCGCTCTCCAGTGTCAGTTGTTGTCTGAGTCTGATTTTTGTGGGCTATGAGAAAGGGGGAGAAGAGGGGAGGAGAGTTGGTGATAAAGGTTATCTCTATATGAATGGAAGGGCTTGGAGGGGAAACTAAAAGGTTTGACATTAGAGGACTTCAGGTATGGAGAACAGAGGAGGAAATGCTGTTGCAACATTTTGAAGGTTGAGGCCTGCAACTATCTCGGTGTCCTTCCAGAGTTCCTCCAGATTGTGTACTCTGTAGTAGCTACCACCATATACTCTGCTCTTCAAGCCTCCCTCCCATCAGCATGACAGAAGAGTGGGCACAGTTTCTTATTTTTATTGTCCCTGAAGACTATCCGATGGGTGGCTGTCACTCTTAGGATTTGATGCTAATCTCTGATTGGATAGAGGTAGAGCAGCAAGGATTCAGGCTTAGTTCTGATATTCCTGAATCTTAGTTTGATTTCTTGCAACTCTTGCAACTCTAGCTCAAAAATGGTTTATTTACCCTGTGCTCAGAATTCTGTTTGCTATTGAGAATTTAAAGTGGGTAAAAGAGTTACAATCCTTCCTTAATGAGTTTATGATCTAGTAGGAGAAACTGTTCAAACTGTGAGTATATGAAAAATATTCATTATATACAAGGGCTTTCCAGGAAGTATCCAGTCATGTAATATGAAAAATAGAGATATACATGGGCGGATACTTTCTGGACAGCCCTTATATAGTTAGTTACAAACCATGCAAGTTCTACAGAGAAAAAGATGGGTAGCTATGAAATAGCATGAACAAGGGCTTAATCTAGTCTGGGGAGACAAGAAAGGTTTCTGTGAGCACAGAAAAGTAAAATCCAGAAAATGAGGAGAATGAAGCAGATAAAGCTTTGAAAGGGGATGGAAGATTATTTCTGCAAAAGAGCCATAATGTACAAAGGGAACAAGGCAGAAGGTGTGTGGTAATGGGAGGGGCCCTCAGCATCTCAGACTAAATTCTTGTTGGTTTTCAGGGATGCTTTCCATTACCTGTGCATGCCTAGGGTAAAGTATCACAATTTATAAATCTATCCGGTGAACCATGCTTTCTTCCTCATATGCACATAAATGTGCCCATGGGATCACACTGGTGAACACACCATGGAGTAATGGACAAACATTGCATATCCACTTACAGACACCTTCACATGGGCATACCCTATGTACACATTGCAAGCATATGTACAAAACAGTCTGTTAAATCAGAGTTTCATGGCAGAATGGGAGTATAAATATAAGAGCTATTCATGCCCTATTCCTGCCAAGGAACCAAAAGGGGTCTTGATGGAGATACCACTATGGTAAAAATGGCTGTGTTTAGATGTCAGAGACCTAGCACAGGAGAGAGGGATCAGGAAGTGTGGGGAACAGTACCTCCCTTTGGGGACCAGGATACTTTGATCAGCCTGTTTGCCTTTGTGATATCAGCATGTGGCTTAAAAGAGATGAAACCAGCTTTTGGGAGCAACTTTATTCCAGTGATTTAGGTTTCGATCTCTAGGCAGAGTGCAAGGCTTCAAAGCCCCTCATGTTTTTGCCCCACTCCCCATCAGTGGGGAGTTCACGTCCAGATCCAAGTATTGCTAGGGGATATGAAGAGGAAAATTTTGCCTCTCTGTTTCCTGTAACTCACAAGGCAAGTGCTCTGGGGCTGTTTTTGACTGGAGACAACATACAACATAATTCCTAATTTCCAACCTTGGAAGATCAGGTAGATCTGAGAAAAAAATGTCATGGAATAAAATGCCGCTGTTTTTACCTGCCTTCCACATGGGCCAAACCTGGAGGCTCATGTTAGTTAATTAAGCCCAGCTCAGCAAGTCAGAATGTAGGTGGGATGGGTCTAAAAGTCCTGGCATTTGAGGAGAATGTTTGTTTAGTGGATTGTTCTCTGGCCTTTTCAGAGCTCTGCACAGTTGCCTGGATACTTGAAATCCTTACTGTAGCTTCATCAGAAATTAACCTGGTCACCCTTGTGCCTAGTTGCATGGAGGTGAATCCAGGAGAAGGAGGTGCCTGGGGCAAGGAGGGTCACTGTATTCCACCTACCAGCTACTATAAGGCCTGGCTCAGAGAAAACTCTCAACAAATGAATGAGTGTTGATGGAGAGTGAGTAAGTAAGTGGAAATAAAATATGGTAAAATATAGTAAATCTTCAATAAGTGTTAGCAATCATTAAAATTAAATGTAAATAGCAAAACCCTAAAATATCTAAAAAAAAAATACAAGCATATATTTATGATGGGAGGTATCAAAGTGAATATCCCAAATAAATAACACAGAAGCATAACACTTTTTCGGTGGTTTGAAAAAGTGGTTTGAGAAGACTAGATAGATAAGAATCAAATAGAAGATGTCCTGGGACCAGAGCTTTTATTTGGGGGAATGAAGTTTGTGAAATTCTGGGGAGAGGAGGTCCCTGCAGGCTGATGTTACTGAAAGGAGAAGCCTCTTGGAAATTCCCATTTGTTTCCCTGGCTTTAACTCTCTTTCTGTCAGTTGTAGTCCAAGATCAAATATTTGAGCCCAGAAAGAAAGGGCAAGGGGGTTGTGAAAGTGGAGAAGAGACGATAGAGTCACAAACCTTCTGTTATTTGGGCCTAGTGCCTATCCCTCTTCAGAGAAATTGTACTTTTCCTTTGAACCAAGAGATTTGCTAGAAAGTCAAACAAACAGATAGACAAAAAGAAGAAACAGTGGTACAATCTGCAGTGATAATTTACATCAAAAATACTTAGAGAGGTGGACAGCAATTTAAAGGAAATGTTTTATCCAAAGAATAGAAAGTGATTTATGCTTCTGTGTTATTTATTTGGGATATTCACTTTGATACCTCCGTCATAAATATATGCTTGTATTTTTTTTTTTTTTAGATATTTTAGGGTTTTGCTATTTACATTTAATTTTAATGATTGCTAACACTTATTGAAGATTTACTATATGTTAGATCTTCTTTCAAGCTCTGTAGTCTGATTCCATACAATAGTTTTTAACTGCAGGTTGTAGATTTTAGCTATTTCATAGATGAGGAGAGCTAAAGTTTGTAAGAGGGAAGCATGTTGCTTAAAGTTATACAGCTTTTTCATATTAGGGTCAGGGTTTGAAGTTGGACAGTCTAATTTAGGAGCCATACTCTTTCTTATCCAATGTAATAAATCAAGGTGATCTAATTTCTGCTTTAATCCTTATCCCCCACAAAGTGGAGTTGGGTAGGATGTGTGGTATTAAAATGTTTGCACCCCTGAGTTCTGCAGGTATTTACATTGTATCTAAGTATCTTCTTTATGGCATCCTACAAGTGCAAGTGTATATGTGTGTTTCTGTTTTTCTTTTTTTTTTTTAAATTTTGTTTACTGTGAAAGGCTGACCCATTTGTTTGAATAAGAATCAGACACAAAGGTGGCGCCTGTGGCTCAAAGGAATAGGGCGGCAGCCCCATATACTGAAGGCGGTGGGTTCAAACCTGACCCCAGCCAAAAAAAAAAAAAGGAACCGGACACAGAGGTGAGTACGAAGCCGAATTTATTCCTGCGCAGGGGCTGTCTCTAAAGAGAGAAACAACCCCTTCTGTTTGGCATACAGCTCTTTTATACTCTTTGCGCAAGCAAGCAAGCAGGATAGAAAATTACAGAAGCTGGTGCAGAGGTTAGCTGTTGGCTGGGTGGGGTCTCTCTGCGCTTATTTCTTGGAACATGAGTGGAAGTGAGGCTTGGGGGGTTTTCTTGGTAGTTCTTGGTGGTTTCTGGGCTGGCATTTTCGCCGTACTTGGGGCAGGGGCTTTCCCAGGAGGAGTATGGATGCAGGTCTGGGGTCTATGGCTTTTCAACTGGAACTGCACTTCTTCAACTATTAAACTTTTAATGGCAAACAGTACAATGATTGTCTTGCAAAATACCATTGGCTAATTTTGTCTCTTTATTTTTCCAAATAGCCTTTGTAGCTAATGTCAAATTTTAGGAAAGGCCAAATGAAATTTTGATTGCCTTCCATTATATTTTTGAATTGGATGAGAATTAAGAAATTTAGAATAGACAGAGTTTCCTTTAACATACAGAATGTTTTCACTTACTCACTTTCACCTATTTCTCTGTAAAAAATTATGTGGAACACATTCTTCTTAGTAAAGCATCACAAGAATGGAGTAACAAGAATCCTATGTACTCAATTCTGATATGAGGACAATTAATGTCTTAGTACATGGTGGGGGGAGATGGGGTGTGATGTGATTGGGATCGTGGGTGGGGGGGGGGTGGGGGACAAGAAGTGTAGTACACCTTTTGGGGCAGGACACAATTATAATAGGGTCCTTATCTAACAAAAGCAATCAATATAACTTGGTTCTGTATGTCCTCAATGAATCCCCAACAATTAAAAAAAATTAAATTAAAAAATTTAATTTTTTTTAAAAAATTAGCTTCTTTAAATAAGTCCTACACATTTTGAGTTATTTTATTTAATTTTATTTTTATTGTTTGGGATTCATTGAGGGTACAAAGAATTAGGTTACACTGATTTGTTAGATAAAGTCTGTCACATCAGGGTTTATTTAAACATTACATTTTTCTTGTTGTAATTTTGAGTAGAATTTTTTTCCATTATCTTTTCTGAACGGAATACTGCTATTGTGAAACTGCTATCCCCAGTGACAGTACAAATTCTTATTTCATTTTATGCAATTTTTTGTTGTTGATTCTTATGTAATCAAGTGTATATATCTTTGGCAAATATAGTTGTAAAGCCTTCACTCTTACAATATTAATAATAATTTCTAGTTATGCAAATTATACATAATGTAGATAGGTAAAATAAAAATTTAAAATGATAAAAATAACTCTGATACCCAGATAGCATGATTTTGTCTTTCCACATATTCTAATAAAATTATACTTTTACAACCTGCCTTTTTATCCTGGTAATATATCATGCAGCTTTCCAAGTTATTATAATTAATTCCTTTAATAAATATTTACTGAATAGTTATGTCAGAACTTTGTTTAGTGCTGAGAATACAATGGTGAACAAGATTAGGTATGTTTTCTTCTCTCAGGAGCTTATAAGATAGCAGAGATGATAGATCTTGGAAGTAATAGTTAACTCTTACGAGCACTCACTGAAAACTAGGTACTGTTCTATAACTTTCACACATACACCTGAAATTCAAATAATTAAATTTATTTAATTCTTACAACAACTTTATAAAGCAGGTACTATTATTAGAGTCACTACTTCACCTGGATCCATATCTATTTTGCATTGAGTAAACTGAAGCATAGAAATGTTAAGTGCCTAGTTCCAGATTACACAGCCAGTAAATGGTGTAGTGGAGGTGGGATTTAAACCAGTCTTTCTAGAGGCTGCACTCTTAACTTCAATTCTCCATCATTATGACATACATAATTTTTAAAATATGTTTCATCCAGGAAATAAACAAGATATTTTGTTATTGCATATAGCAGGAAGAAGATTATAATTTTTAGAAGGGTAATCAGAGTGTATCTTTTTTGGAGGAAGTAGTCATACAGAGACTTGAAGGGTAAGAGGAAGCCAGTCATTCAAAGAAGTTGGGAAAGAATCGTTCATGACTAGGAGAAAGTACAAAAGAGAATACTAACTTTGGTTTGAGTTCCATACATTTGAGGAGAAATTAAAGAAGCCAGTTTGTCTAGTGTCCTCAAAGCAGGAGAGACAGGTAAGTGGAAACTCATGAAGGCTTTGTCACCTCTGCAATAAGTCTGAGAATCATTCTCATCTTACACAGACAATAAATGAATGAGAGGGCGACAAGAGTGAAGGAAGCAGAGCCCAGGGAAGAGACCTTGGAACTCTTCAGGTGTGAGAGCTTAGTTAGGGCTCTTAAGAGTATGTGACAAACAGGGTACAGCTGAGAACACGTTTTGGAGATAGAATTTACAAAACCTTTTGATAAGATTAGATGTGCAAGATTAAGGAAAGGAAGAAATTGAAAATTCATTTGTATATTCAGCTTATATTACCTGAACATCCTCTCTTGTCCTGGGTATTGAAGATATGAGATGTTCTAGTCCACCAGGGCCCCCGCCTCAGAGATGTGGAAGGCAACCGAGTGGCCAAATAATATACTTTCAGACAAAAGAAGGGCCTGGGCAGAAATACAGGGTAACAGCACAGAGACTGACAGGTGGACTTGTGTGTGTGTGGTGGTGATCAGTAAGGACATCACTGCCTTGAAGAGCATTAATCAGAGACATGATAGGAAGGTAGGCAAATGAAAGTCAGGAGTGAGCATTTCCAGACAAAAAGGACATCAATTAAAAAGCAGCAAGGAGCTTGGTGAGTTCCTGGGATATAAGAAGGAAGCTGTGACTAGAGCAGGGGGCCGAGGAGATGGGGTCAGGGAAACATTTTCGTTTGGTAAGGAATTTAGATTTAATTTGGTATAATTGGAAAACTTTTGGCAGTTTTGAGTGCAGAGGAGAGATAGGTTGCTTTACATTTTAAAAATATCGCAATGGATCCAGGTGAAGTAGTGACTCTAATAGGCTGAGAGAGGAAATCAGGAAACCAGCTATTGTCCAATTGACAGTGCTGAGATGGTGGTCAGATTCAGGAAATACCATAATACTTGCTGACAATTTGAAATAGCTAAATTGTCAGCAAGTATTGTGAAATGAATTGAATTATTATGAATTGAAATGGCTAAATAATAATCCTATCAGAAGAAGAGGGGGCTGGAGGGAATGGCAAATTTCAGATTCTGTTCTGGCAGTGATTGTCTTGGTTGTAAAATGAGCCAAGATGGGGAAGTCTAAGGAATGAACAGTTTTGTGGACAGTCAAGAGTCTATTCACCAGTATGGGTAATTTCATTTGTCATAATGGCGAAGGATTCTGATAAACACTATTCCACATTCATCCTCTTGTTGGACATTTAGATGAGTAAAATATTATAAATTTCCATGACAATGAACTATCATCCATGTCTTTAATCCAATCTCCCTTTTTTCTCTTCCTCCCTCCTTTCCCCCTTTCCTTTCTTCCTTCCCACAAATATTTCATTTAGTGCCTACTATATTAGGAAATAGGGTTGTAATAGCAAGTATGATAAAGTTTCTATTTTTGTGAGGCTTATTCGGTAGTGAAGAGAGACAAAATCAAATTAATAAGCAAAGAAGGAAATATCACACAGTGATAGCTCTATGCATATAATTGGAATAGACTGATAGTACAGGGAATAGTTGAGAGGCCTTTGTAGAAAGGTGATCTGAATTATAAGCAAAGGCTGTCCATGTAAGGAAGAGGTGAAGAAACCCTAAAGGCTTAGGGAACAGCTAATGGAATGGCCTTAAGGATTTGTTGGGCTCTTAGGAAGGCCAGTATGGCTCATTATCAGGAAGTGTGGGACATGGGCAGGAGTCCAACTATGGGAGCTTTTGTAGCTAGTCAAATTTGAATTTTTATTCTAAAAGTGATAAGAAAGTAGCTTATCAGGGAATCTTATTGAGTTAATAAATTTATGAAACTTTCATGAGCAACAGTTGGCTCAAATCTACTCAGGAGCAGGACAGAATTGGGCATTTCTCATTTGGTGGGAGCCTTTATAGCAGTCCAGCCATAGGCTAAAATAACCAGATACCAGCTATCTTTTTTCAGGTACAGTTACAGGTGTATGGAGACAAAATCTGGATCAGGAAAATAGAAGAAATGCTGTACGTAAAGAAAGGACTCTAGCCCCACAGGAGCTAATGTGTGTTTATCCCCTCCAAATACTTATATTTCAGACTTCTGCAGGAAACATTCCCTGTTATAATTTCCCCACACTCAGTGAAGCCCAAATCATGGAATCCTCATTAACTGCTTGTGATTCATTATAGTTTCTTCCAGTTCAGAGAGTTTACCAAAGAGGGGTTATTTTTATCATAAGCACTGCCATCTACTATCAACCTAAAATAACACAAAGCCATTTGGCTTTTTAAAGAAATAAGTTTATTTGGGAATATACAAGAGATCCTAACCTAAGGTCCATTTGTTATGACAGATCATATGCATGTTCAGGAAGGTGAAGCAAGAGGGCCTTTTTAAAAACATAAAAATTCTTGAAGGTCCTTTTGAAATAAAAGTTCATTGATTATAGGGGCTTTCGTATCACCCATGGTAACACATCCTGCCCGTGGGTGGAGGAGGGGCTTCACAGAAATAATCTGGCTGTAAGGTTGAGGTTTAGAAAGGATTCTGGCAAAGTTATGGTTTGGACTAGCTGTTACTGGAAAGATGTCCTTATAGAAGTGGTCTTAAATTCAAAGTTGTGGTTTTAACATAGTATCTTGTGATTATTGTTTTTACCAGGCAAATACATGTGAGGACTCTCCCTTTAGTCTCCTACAGTCTCTATTTGGTTTCGAGATAAAAGTGACTCCTTTTTGGCACTGACAACTTTCACACTAGCAATATGATTGATATTTTATACTTATCTACTTGTCAGTGTACCAGAGACAGTATGTTAGCTGAAAGTCAGATTCACACGCAACAGAAGAAAGGTTATGTATTTCAGACCACATAGGGCAGCAGGTTCTGGGCTGGATACTAGTGAACACAATGGTGTAGAAGTAGTTCAAGTAAATTTCACCTAGGTTTATGATTGGAAGAGAAAAAAGCAAGGCAAGAGGTATGTGAAATCAAAGAAACAGAAGAGTGGGTGAACACAGCTCCTCATCACCTCCATGTTTTCACCAAGACACACATGACTGGTCAGTGTATTCTTTGCAAAACAGCAGTTTGACGGGTCAAAGCAGTCTAGAGCTGTGGGCTCACTGCTTCTTATACCCCTAGGCTATGCAGGTATCACATCAGCACTCAAAATCCTACTTACCAAAATAAGAAATTTGTTTTGCACAGCAGTTTACATATTCCATGTTCTTGTTACTCTTGTTGTAGGGACCATGACAATCCTACCCACAGACGACAGACTAGTACCAGGGACTTATACAAATCCAGGTGAGAGACTGTTTAGAACTATGTGGTAATAGCAAAGATAGAGTGATAGATTCAGGATATATTTTTAAAAGCTTGGCGGATAGGTCTCGTTAATGGAATTTTCTTGAGATAGGTTTTGAGCAGTTAAAAATGTAGTGGTATTTTATTTTCTACAAGTGGAATATCTCAGAGGACTCAGGTTTGGTTCTATCCTGTCTTATGGAGGCCTTGGTAGCCATGCTGAACTTGGGGTTTTTTGTCTTTTTATAAACCAAAGCATCAGAGGCAGGTGGGAGTGGAGGGTCACAGGCTCAGTGTGAGAGAATCTATTATCCAGGACAGCACAATAGATAGCCGGTTATTTGTTGTTTTAATGCTGTATAGCACAGGTGAAGAGGGGCAACTTTTTGCATCAGAAGTCCTGTGGAGGCTGGGCGTGGTGGCTCACACCTGTAATCCTAGCACTCTGGGAGGCTGAGGCAGATGGATTGCTTAAGTTCAGGAGCTGAAGACCAGCCTGAACAAGCGCGAGACCCCATCTCTAAAAAGTAGCCAGTCATTGTGGCAGGTGCCTGTAGTCCCAGCTACTAAGGAACCAAGTGCTCAGCTACTTGGGAGGCAGAGGCAAGATCACTTGAGCCCAAAAGTTTGAGGTTGCTATGAGCTATGATGCCATGGCACTCTACCAAGGGAGACAAAGTGAGACTCTTTCACACACACACACATACACACACACACAAAAAAAAAAAAAAGAAAAGAAAGAAAAAATAAAGAAGTCCTATGGAAGAGTTTACAATAGTCCTTGAGGAGATGTAACAGAGGTTGCTAAAGCCTTTATAGTAAAGGAGTGTTGCTTTCTTAAGCATTACAATGGGGCTTGTTGATTTTAATTTGTGCTATATTTGTAAATAAAGAATATGTTACCAGTTACCTCCAGAACCCAGAAAAGATTAAAAGATATTTGACTTTTGTTCCATTAATAAGTATGTAAAATTTCCATATATGAGCTCCTGAAGAAGGATGAATATAGTAAAAATATTGTCTAAAAAGATTATATGTGGTGGCAAGGCTATTGAGATACTCCAGGGGAAGCCTGGAAAAGGTGTATTGAGCAAAAAGCAAACTATGGTTGAAATAGGCACTCATTAGCCATATCTATAAGAGTGAAATATTCACTGGTTATTGGCAGAATAGAATTAGTAATTTTAATAACATTGTGTACTAGGTATAGAAGCCTTGATGGGTGCATATGGGAGCCAGACTTATGGTTGTAGTGTGTCTAATCAATCAAAAGGCATGCACTATTTTTCTGGGAGTTAAGAACAGGCAAAATTTGGCTACTTTGTGGAGAAGCAGTGGAGATAATCACATCTTTGTTAATTTAGGTTTTATATAAGTTTTAATCTTCAAAGCCGCTATTGTACTTTACATTGGGCCACATTAATTATTTCAAGTAAAGGTTCATAAGTTCCCATCTTATCAAGCCAATTTGTAAGTCCCCCAAACTTATTTTAATTAATTATCCATTATGTTAGTGCATGTGTACCCAACATGAAATATTTTGGGGAAACCGATGTGATGACTATGAAAATTCAGGCAAAGTTATAGTTAAAGTGAGGCATCCCTATTTTATATCTATTTTATATTTAGTTACCCTCTTAAGATTATAAGGGGCATGAGGTTGAAGGCAGTGAAATTCTCAGTATAACTATAATTCCAGGCCCAATATCAGCTAAATCCATGCAGTTGGTCAATTGGTGCATTTTAGGAAATGTTAAAGTTAAATTAGAACCTATGTGGAGGAGGCACAAAAATCAGTTGGTGTCCTTTTAATAACCTTTTTTTGTTATAGCATATAAATTTAATATATGAATAGTGAGGTTCCAATTGTATCAAATTGTGAAAACTTATTTTAATTTGGTTATACAATACCAAATTTTGGTTATCACATAACCAAATTGTATACACAATTTATCTATTAATTCTATAGTTACATTGAAATATTACATATGTATAAATGGTTTATTTAACTTTTTTTTTTTGCCTTGTGTATTTAAGGATTTGTTTTCAAATCAATAAGTAATGCAGGACTAGCATTAGGTTTGCTAGACCTGACATTTGCTCAATATATAAGGTTTAAAGCTCCTTTGTTTTTCTCCTGGACTTGTTGCCACCTAAAGCAGCAGTCTTCTCTCTCTTCTCACCACTTTTTTTTGTTTGTTTTGTTTTGCTTTTTTCTTATTTTAGGATTTTAGCTGTTTGAAGGTGTGGTCTTTAGCTTCTGTCTCTAGCTGATAAGAGGAAAGAGAAAGGACTAAGGAACCAAGTGTCTCTAGGCAGCAGTCTCATCCATAGATATTCAATCTCTTTACCCCTCAATTCATTTTTCATTTCTTACCCCTTAAGCTGGAGTAGTCAGGGTTCTCCACATGGACAGAACCCCTAACAAGTTCACTAGGGAGAACTGGCTCACACTATTGCAAAGACAAAGTTCCACATTAGGGCTACAGGCCACATGCATGGTGGGAGATGAGAGCCACTTGTTTTGGCTCTCAGTCCAAGTTCAAAAGCCTCAAAATCAATAAAGCTAACAGCTAAGCCCCAGTCCAGGATGTGAAGGTCCGAGAGTCCCCACAGGCCCCTGGTACAAGTTCCAGAGTCCAAAAGCCAAGAACCTCGAGCCTGATGTCCAAGGGCAAGACAATAAAAAGGTGTCCTGTTCAGAGATGGAAAGAAAGAGAGGAAACTCAGCAAGCTGATTGTTGCCCTTTTTCCATAGGCATGTTCTAGCTGTGCTGGTGAAGAATTGGATGGTGCCCACGCACAAAGAGGGTGGTCTTCCTCTTCTAGTCCATTGACTCACATGTCAGCATGTCATTCTCCTTTGGAAACATCCTCACAGACACATCATCACAAATGCAAATCTGCTAAAGTGGCTTATATCTCGAGTAGCTAATTTCTGTCTTTCTCTCCCCCCCCCCACCTCCTCTTGATGACATCCTCTGTAGGATGTCCTAATCAACCTTTTAGAGGCTGGGGTTTTCATCCAAGAGAACAGCAGTAGTCTCAACCTTGTATTTTAAATTATTTCTTTTGTGACAATTTAATGTAACACAGATCCTTCACCTGTCAATAAGTAGCAGTGCTTAAAAGTGATCAACACACTTACCAGAAGATTTGTAGTCTCAGGTGACCTAAGACACCAGCTGGAGTGTTCCAGGGGAGACAAGATGCACTGTTCTTTCTCCTTCTTATCTAAATGTGAAAACAATCACCTTTGTTTTTTCTTTGAGCCACACATTGCTATGGTTGGGATCTATGATGTCCCATGGGGTTGGTAAACAAATTGCAGCAGCAGCAGCACTGGTAAGGAATACAGCAGCGAAGGTGCCACTGGCCTTGGCAGCACTAGGCCTTATGGACTATCACGGGGAGGAGCACTATTTGACCTGAAAGGAAGGAGAGCAAGTTATCTTTTTCTCTCAAGTGTCATTCAATGACACATCGAACAATGTAGACAGGATCACTTACCTCTACTGCAGGTCACTGGCCCCCTCAACTTCCCAGGTAGCACTCAGAGATATGCATTTGCATGACTTCAAGATAGGGGAACTGCACTTCTACAGATGGGAGACATTTCTCAAATCATCATCACTCAAAGGTGCACTCAAAGACAGAAGTTTTTAAAAATATCTATAACTACAATAATTTGCTAATGGATATACAATACATATAGACGCAAATTGTGCACTATTTCTCAGTGCACCTTTGAGTGATGATGATTAGCTACTCGAGATATAAGCCACTTTAGCTACTCGAGATATAAGCCACTTTAGCAGATTTGCATTTGTGATGATGTGTCTGTGAGGATGTTTCCAAAGGAGAATGACATGCTGACATGTGAGTCAATGGACTAGAAGAAGAAGACCACCCTCTTTGTGTGGCCGAAATAGACGGAGTGCCTATTTCTCTGTCTCCACATTTGATATCATTGATGTCACAATTTGCGTCTATATGTATTGTATATCCATTAGCAAATTATTGTAGTTATAGATATTTTTAAAAACTTCTGTCTTTCAACTTTTATACAAGAATTAAAAGTGATTTATATACTATCATTATAGCATTAGAATATTCTGACGTTGACTATATACTTACCTTTGCTAGTAAAGTTTTATACTTACATATGTGTTCATGTTGCTAATTAGAGTCTTTTCAATTCAACTTAAAGAACTCCATTTAGCTTTTTTTATAAGGCAATTTTAGTGGTGATGAAATCCATCAATTTTTTTCAGTCTGGGAAAGTCCTTACCTCCCTTCATTTCTGAAGGAGAGCTTTCCCAGTTATAAAATCCCTATGTAGTAGTTTTGTTTTTTCCTTTTAGTGCTTTGAAAATATGTTCTTACTATTTTCTGGCTTGTAAGGTTTCTGCTGGAGTAATCCAATAGTCTTATGCGAGTTCCCTCGTATGAGCAGATATTCCTTGTATGTGGAACTTTTTCTTGTTGCTTTCAAAATTCTCCTTGACTTTTGATAATTTGATTATAATATATCTCAATGAAGATTTTATATCGTCAATATATTTGTGGGGGTTTCTTTTGGAGGAATGTGGAGGCCTTTATGGATGGGGATATTTATTTTCCTCCCTAGATTTGGAAAGGGATTTTTTTGGGGAGGGAGTCATTATTTCTTTAAATAAGCTTTTATCTTTTTCTTTTTTCTGCTCCTGGAACTCTCATAATGTGCATATTGCTTTGCTTAATGGTGTCCTCTAATTACCTTAGGATTTCTTCTCTCTTTTTCATCCTTTTAAAAACTATTGTTCCTTTGATGGATAATTTCAAATGATCTGTTTTTGTGTTTGCTAATTCTTTCTTCTGCTTAATGGAGCCTGCTTTTAAAGATTTGTGATAAATTTTTAAACTCAGACTTTTATTATTCAGCTCTAGAAATTTCCCTTTTTTTCTTTCTTTGTTAAAATTTTTATTTTGTTCATGTATTGTCTTTCTGATTTTGTGTATTTGTCTATATTTGTAGTCTTTTAGCTCTCTGTACATAAGATGATTATTTTAAATTCTTCGTCAGGCAATTCATAGATCTCCATTTCTTTGGGGTCAGCCATTGGAGTTTTACTTTGTCTCTTTGGTGGTTTCATCATTTTTTGATCCTTTATGTTCCTTGTAGGCTTGTGTCGCTGACACCATATTTGAAGAAGTCATCTCCTCCAGTGTTTAGTGAATGGCTTCAGAAGACAAAAACCTTCATTAGTGAATCTGGTTAGAGATTCTCAAGATCCCTCAGATCTTTTCCATGGCTGTGCCTACCACACTATTTTGTTTTCCCTTAGGGGGAAAGTCATAGGATTATATGCCTTCTCTTGATCCCTCAAGGCCAGTCTAGGTGATAAGAGACCCCCATGTATATTCCTTAGAGTAGTGCCTTGAAGTGCTCAAGATAATGTGTCTTCTCCAATTTGACTGCTATCTGTGTGTTGTATGTGGGGCTTCATGTACATTATCCATGGGGCTGCACAGGGTGCTATCCACAGAGGAAGTGCAAGGTTTTGAGGGTGAATATTTGCAAGCTTGAGGGGATAGCTTGCAGGCAATAGTCCTGTGATGTTTGCGGGTGGGCCTCTTGCTGGAGTCCATGAGTTGTTTTGCAAGACCCATGGTCAGATTTTGAGATCTGTACACAAAGTGCTGTGAGAGCTTTGCCCCTTGTTCCTGCTCCTAGATGTCCCCAGGCTATTGAACTATGCCAATCCTCTCAGTGTTCTGGGTGGGAAAAGAAAGAAGTGGGTTTCCTGGGCATTGTCACATAGTCTGGAGAAGCCAAGCACTTACATTTCCCTGACTTTCTTCCCTGTAGGAGAAATCATGAGACAAGGGAATCTCTTTCAGCACCGAGTAGAGCTTCCCTGGGGAACAGATAACACAAGTAATGTGAAATTTTTCTTCTTACCTTCTTAAGTGTGTTCACTTTGGGATTTCTTTCTCCACCAGTGTGCTAGAATTTCTCATCTGTATGCCAGGGCTCCCACAAATGCATTTTTGGGCTTGGATAGTTGCCAAAATTGGTGTTTCTATGGGTAGGGCGGAGGCTGGAAACTTCCACTTCGTTACCTTGTTAATCTCACTCCTGACAGATTTTCTGGACACCATATTTCCTCCACCAGTATGTCTGGAATTGTCTATATCACCTGCTATTAATTATGTCCCTGAAAACTTGGTCAATCGTGACAGATCCATTCTCTTCTCTCCTTCCCAATCCAGTTACAAACTTGACCACAGGAGATACCAAAAATTAGTAATGAGTTATGTATTAAAATAGTAGTCAATATTTAGCAAATATCTGCTTTGTGCCAAGCATCTTGGATTGCACTATATCTGAATATTTTCCTTCAATCTCCACCATCATTTTAGAGATATTGGCACCCAGTTTCAAAAAGGGCAAATGATTTGTTGAAGATTATGAAGTGGTGATAGTGGGATTTAAACCAGAGTTATTATACTTCAGAAAGTCTGAGTTCTCTTTTTAAAATAATATCAGCTTTTTCATAGAGAAAAAGAATGGTTCTTGTGCTGAAGGAGTCAGTGGCAGTATGGTCTCCTGCCTTGAGAAAAAAGCAAGTAAATAGACCCAGGAAAGGCTGTCATCTAATACTAGGGAAGGAGACACTCAGGTGCTGACAATAGAGCCTATACAGGAGGAGACAAATGGATGGTTCATCTTGAAGTCTATGAGGAAAAAATTATATCTGAAACCATGAGATATGCAAAGGTGGTTCTGAATAACTATTACCCAGAACATTCTTTATTCCCTGATACACATTAATGTATTCACTAAGTGAAGGCCAGAAACATTAATTTGAATATCTGATTGCACTGGAGATAGCCCAAAAGGATCCACCAAAGAATTAGTTTTGCTGGTAATAAATAGTTACATGGTAGAAGTAGTGCTGAGATCTAGATATTATCAGGAGAGGCCCACTAGTTTGGCTGCTGGCTAGTCAGCCATTATGCTTATTCTAAAAAATTTCCAGGGACTGGATAACTCTTTTAAATTTCGAAATTACGACTTGTCAAGAGTTGGCCTTTGGTCAGACACTGGAGATACTTAGTCAAACTAATTAAAGTTTAAAAACTTATATCACTATAGAATAAACATGAATCCAGATGCTCATATTCCCTAGGTCTAAGAAAATCTTCTGAAGGTGGCAGTCTGGAAAGCCTAATCCTAACTGTGTAGTTCCTGGAAATTCTAGAATCAAAAAAAAAGGGGGGGGGGGTCAAGTATATAATGGCAATAGTAATGGTATAAACTCTTATGGTTATACAGCCTGATGCCTCCACTGCATGATTGTTGCAGAGATTAGACTTTACTGGAGGGACTGCTGGCCTGAAGTGGTCAAAATAATGTCTAAAGCTGGGCACAGTGGATTATGCCTATAATCCTAGCACTCTGAGAGGCTGAGCCAGTCGATTACCTGAGCTAGAGTGAGACCTGGTCTCTAAAAATAGCTGGGTATTGTGGTGGGTGCCTGTAGTCTGAGCTACTTGGGAGGCTGAGGCAAGAGGATCACGGGAGCCCAAGAGTTTGAGGTTGCTGTGAGCTACAATGCCACTGCACTCTACTGGGGACAACAAAGTGAGATTCTGTATCAAAAACAACAACAACAAAACAGCATCTAAAAGACTATTTTGTGCTTTTACAGCTAAGTATGTCCTCTCCCAAGTGACGTTTCATTTTCAAATACGTTAATACTTTAAATATAGTAGTTGTTAAGTCCTACAGATCTAGAGTCAAACTGTTACATTCTTATGATTTCACATATCTCAGTTATGATCCTCCTAGTTGAGATCATAGTTTATTTCTCTGAGAGCAACCTTGTTTACCAGTTTGTGGGGAAAATGGTAATTTTTTTTTAGAAACTTATATGTGACTTCTGATGGCCTCAGAGGGTACAATCTGCTTACTGACCCTGGTGAGACTAGATGAACTTATTATAGCTACCTTATTCAGTTCACATAGAAACAGAGACTTGAGGCCTTGGCTGGGCCCTGGTCAGTGTACAGCAATTCAGTAGAAGATAAGTGACTAAAATAAGTATTTCTAAGCTAGATCTTAGTCTTTCATTTAGCTGTATTTATTTATCAAACTCAAATAGTAGCATTTTCAACAGTGGAATAGTCTGGTGTGAAACATGTTTCTGTATAGACACATTTAGTTTTATTTCTACTTCTGTTTAATAAAGTCATAAAAGAGCCCAACCTCAGGTAGGTGGTAGAACTCCTGCCCTTCCCCCATTCAGTTCTACCTTTCAACTGTGACCTCATCACTGACATCATGTCCCCTACATCTGGCCCAGGGGAAGAGCAGTTGCCACCCCTATGGGAGCCAGGTGGCTTCAGGGATACAAAGGGGCGGTAGCATCCATAAGAAGTGGGTGAGAAGACATCACTGGACACCTACAGGTCCCTGCATACAGTGTGCTCAGGGCCACTTCTGGGCTCCTATACATCTGTGCCCCATAGTGTCCTTAGGTAGCCCTGCATTCTGCTCTCAAGGAAGTATGGCACGGGCTAGAGAAGAAGCAGGGGACAGCCAGCTGGTATCTGGTCGGGAGCTATCATCACACATCATCAGAGTCTCTGTTAAGACGCCACAGGACTGCCAGCAATTTATGCTGGCAGAAAACAGCAGCATCCACCACTTTAAGAAGAAGATCTCCACACGCCTTCAATGTGACAGTGACCAACTAATGCTCATCTTCGCTGGAAAGATGCTCCAGGATAAAGACATACTGAGCCAGTGTGGCATTCTTGATGGCAGTATGGTCCGCTTGGTGGTGAGAAGAGGCCACTGCACCAATCGTTTTGAACCATCAGCTGCTAAGGATGCTGGGATGCTAGCTAGGCTGGGCCAGCTTACAAGGAACTCACCTGATCTAGCTGACTTCTTTGGCCAGTTGGCTCAGCTTCTGATGGCTGCACCAGAATCTGTGGTGCAGTTCCTGGAAGACCCTCTGATTCAAGGCCTGGCAAGTGAAAAACCAGCCAATGCCAGACATGTCCCTGAATCCTCAAGGCCAGTACAAAAACTTGAGCCAGCTTTCAAGGCTCTGGAAACCTTTCAGAACTCAATCCAGCAACAGGGGCTGTTGCAGGCAGACAAACGGAGGCTGGAGGCCTTGAAGGCAGTGCCAGGTGGTGATAATTCCATGCGTCCAGTTGGTTCTGACATACAGAAACTTATGCTTTCCCCTATGGCCTTATTGGTTGCTTCCAAAGACAACATCTCAAGTTCAGAGTCTTGCAGGGGGAAAGCCAATGCGCATAATAGTATTGACGCCACTACCACCAACCCCACCACCCGTGTACCCACCAAGCCATTGGTTCAAGAAGTCAGTGCAGGAGTAACTGCCCAGGTCAAGGGTATGGCCTCAAATCAGGCCAATGCTGGGGGCAAGACTGGTATGTCAGACTCATGCTCAGGACTGTATCTTCCCTTCAAGGTTTGCCAGCATCCCATACAGAAGGCCCCAGTAACCAGTCAGCTGAGAACTTCACCCTCTGTTTTGCGTAGAGCCTTACACTTCCTGCAGCAGAATCCAGCTCTGCTACGCCAGGTGGAAACTGGAAGCCCCCTGAGACAACCCCTGCCACTTCTTCCTATCCTCACCAACCCACGAGCACTTCAGGCATTGATACAGATAGAACAAGGTCTACAGATACTGTCCAAGGAGGTGCCTGAGCTGGGACTCTTCTTATGGCACCCAGACAGATCCTGTGGAGCCAGAGGAGTTCATGAAATTAGGGGCAGCAGACAAGGTCATAGAGCAGATCGTGGACAATCTACCTTGGCTGTTCTCCAGCTCCTTCATGCACTGGCCAATACCTGTTCCCAGACTACCCAGTCCTCCCTATCCTCATCCCTCCTTGCTGAAGGTCACTACCAGCAAGAACTGGAGCAGCTGCAGGCCATGGGTTTTGCTGATCGTGATGCCAACTTGCAGGCCCTGATGGCCACAGGTGGGGACATCCTTGCTGCCATTGAGAGGCTGCTAGGGATACTGCAGGCCTAGAACCCTCCAGCTGATGCTCACAATGCACCATCCTGTGGAGAGGGGAAAAAAAGGAGGTGAGAGGGGAGGGGAAAGGAAGTAGCTTATTTTGGGAATTCCTTCTACTCAGATCATGTGCACATGTGGACAGCCCCTCTCTGACTGCTAAGCCTGTTCTACATTAAAAAGATTGCTTGGATCTCATGTGTGATGTAAATTTGGGGATGGGGAGGCAAAGGGAATGTTACTTAGAGAGTGAATGATTATGTTATATGGTTTTGGGATTGGGTGTAGCTTATTCTCATGCTTCTAACCTCAGAGTCTTTTAAAATTTTAAGCGAGAGGTGGGAAATTGGAGTTTGTTTGGTGTCTGTACTCATGCTCAGTCAGCAAGTGAGTTTCCACCAGCGTTATCAACATCACCGTGAGCCACCTCTATTCCAGCTCCAGAGTGACACTCAGGAATCCTGACTATGAAGCCACAACTTTCTTAATGGGCTCTTAAAGCTGCTTACTCTTTCACCTTCATGTTTCTCTGTCCATAGGTCCAGTTTCTTGATATTGCAGAAAAGATATCCAACTTCCTTCTCAGCGAGGGCTTTTCCTCTGATACCAGCTTAAGCCAGGAATTTGCTCTCTGAAGTGAACCTTGACTGCTTTTGAAGCACCATCCTATTCTCCTATTCAAGTTTATTTTACAAAATGTTTAACTCTGCTGCCTTATCAGCTAACAAACTTTATCCTTTTCCTTCTGAATTTCTTGGAAGTGTCTCCCTTCCTAGTAGTGATGTTTTATAATCCTCTGCAGCCAGGGACTTACCCTCAGTAAAAGGAATAGAGCTTCTTAGCTGTTTTTCATTACTTATCTTTCCACATTTTTCTACAGAATTTGACCTCTTTATTGAAGATGCTTTCTTTAATATTACATCATTTACTATTAATACATTTTCTTATCCATTGTCTTACAGAGTTGTGCTTCCTAAGAGTTTATTATGCCAATTCTTTTATTATTCATTTCTTAGAGGGTTTGGTCATTTCCATAGCTCTGGCTCTTCTATACTCATGCTTTTTAATTTCCTGAGTCTAAATGTATATTGCATAGTTCACTGGTCTTCCCTTTAGATGTCCCAGAGGGATCTCTGGCTCAGCATATCCAAATAGAGTGTAGCACCCTGGCCCGTTCCTATTTTGAATTCTATGTTCCCTGTGTCTCAGTGAAAATTGTCAGTACTTCCCCAATCAATCTGAACCTCTCTTGTAAACTTGACTTGTGATATGACTCATAGTGTAAGCAGGCAGAGCATGACCAGGAGTATCAATGGCTAAATGCAACCATGTAGCAGGACAAAAGCTGATGAAAAGATGGTAGAGTAGGAGCACATTTGGAAAGTTACTTAAGGAGAAACTAGGAACTAAAAATTCAGAGATAGCCTTGGTCAGTTAAGTCTGGGCTGTGGAACAGCTGCGTCTCCTCCCTGGGTGGCGGGGGTGAGAATATCTCTGAGGTAGACATTGTGACTTAATTGTGTTGTGATGCTTTGTGAGCCTGGAGAGCTGGAGGACATGGATGTCAGGGATGGGACACAAATATTACTGGGGCTTCTCTTCCCAGCAACGAGCCCAGTACATGGTTTGCGCGTTTTCTTTTTTTTTTTTCTTTGAGACAGAATCTCACTTTGTTAGCCTGGGTAGAGCGCTGTAGTGTCATAGCTCAAACTCTTGGGATTGAGCAAGAGTTTGAGCCTCAGTGTCCCCAAGTAGCTGGGACTATTTTTTAGAAACAGAGTCTTGCTCTTGCTCAGGCTGGTCTTGAACCTGTGAGCTCAGGCAATCCACCCACCTCGGCCTCCCAAGTACTGGGATTACAGATGTGAGCCTCTGGGCCTGGCCATGATTTGCTTTTGTTTTCCTGTAGTGCCAAGATGTTGATCTGTATTTGTGAGGTCAGAAGCTCATGTTTGGTTCCAGGGAGGAGTAAGATCCTGTGAGGTGAATCAGGTAGAATGAGAAGAGCAGTATTCTGGGACCCTAGATGTGTACTTTTCTTTCCTCTAGCACCTAGGCCCCAGGGGCCAGAGTCCTGAGTTGGGTGGGAGGCCCAATTATCATTATTGTTAATCTTACTGTGATATCCTGTCTAATTACAGTCTACTTGCTTCCATAAATCATACCCCACACCCCCAGGATTCACTGTATTCTAGCTTCAGGATAATTAAAGAGCCCAAAGCAGAATTTCACGGAGTTAAGTTTGCTGTCAGGGTCGCAGAATCCTCTGTTATTTACAATTAGGGTAAGCCTGGGCTTTGGTCAGTAAGGGGAAATCATGGGCAAGAAGTGTCTTGTGCTACATCTCTAAGGCATCAGCCTAGAGTGGACAGTGCAGCTAGACCCCTTAAGATGTTAGCAACTGTGGGATCCCTTCATCCCATATTATCTATCTAGGCAAAATGAAGGGAGGAGCTGCTTGGAAAGCCAGAATCAGGAGAGGGTTGAGGATCTCTGCTGAAACAATTCCTTCCTGCAATATCAATATTGGAGTAGGATTAACAGTTTAGGAATGGAGGAAGGATGCTGCACAGAATGGGTAAGCTGAATCCCACAATAGCCTTATCTAAAAGCAACAACCCTCGTTACCACATATAATAAAAAACACGTTCACTGAGACATACAGTAGAATTATAAAGCTCAAATAAGATTAGGTAACATCTCAAACTGGCCTAGAGGGAGTTATAATACTATAGAAAATAAACTTTGATAATCATATGCATACATTTTCATGGTCATACATGGAATTAGAGGCACAGAAATTAAATTGCCTCTACACAGTAGTAACTATTAAATGTCTACTGTGTGCTAGTTGTTAATGCACAAAACCACATAAATATTGAATTACAAACAGAGTTGGCACACTGACATCTATTTACACATAGAAATATAAAAATAAAAGAAAATCACAAATTATAATGATAAAATGACTTCGCAGTTTTTCTTATAAGAAAGAAAACTAAAATACTTGACTATTTTGCTCAATATAGTATATTTAGAAAACTTAATGTCAGTAGTAGTAGGAAATTCAAAAGATGAAAATTCAGCAAGTGACTTCTTGAAATATATTCCATGATGGGGCATTTGAGGAAAAGTCAGCGAACGGGATAATAATAACAAACCTTGAAATCATTCTTCTTAAAAATATTTTTTATTCCAAAATATTAGTGGTTACAAGTGTTTATATTGCAAGGATGAATTGCATAATGCTGAAGACAGGGCTTTTAGCTGTCATCAGGATAATCTGATTATCTATCTGATAGGTAAGTTTTTATTCCTCTACTCTCTTCTAGCCCACCCTCTTATTTTTCAGTGTCCTTTACACAACTTTATGACCATGTGTACCTATCATTTAGCTCCCACATTTTTAGTGAGAACATATGGTGTTTGTTTTTCCTTTCCTGAGATGCTTCGTTTAGGATAATGTTTTCTGATTCCATCCAAGTTGTTGCAGTGATATTATTTCATTCTTCTTATGGCTGAGTAGTACTTCATTTACATATATATGTATGCATATATATGCATACATATGTGTACACAGACATATGTTTATATACACACATACACACACACACACACACATATATGTATATACTCATACACACACCACATTTTCTTTATCTTCTCATCAATTCATGGGCACTTAGGTTGATTCCACATCTTTACAATTGTAGATTGTGCTCCTAGCAACCATGCTTTAAACACTAGGAGCCATTCAAGGGAAAATGATGGATTCTTCTTAAGTTGAACAAAAGAAAAATCTAAGTGAGAATTTAAGCTATGTCAAAGTAGCCAGGTTTTAAGTTTCAGTAGCATCTGGTAAGTTTTGCTTGGGTCACAGTGTCTTATACACAGTCTTATACAATATCAACTCAGTGGAATACAGTAGTCCCCCTTATTTGCATGGGATATGTTCCAAGACCTCTGGAGGATGCCTGAAATTGTAGATAGTCCAGAATTCTATATGTACTATGATTTCCCTGTGCATACACACCTATGATAAACTTTAATTTATAAATTATACAAAGTGATTAATGATAATAACAATAAAATAGTATAATTATAATACTATGAAACAAAGGTTACGTGAAAGTTTTTTTTTGGAATTTTTCACTTAACATTTTCATACTGTAATTGACTGTGAGTAACTGAAACCATGGGAAGCAAAACTGTGGATGGGGGTGGGGCTACTGTACTGGACTCAACCAAGCACTCCTGCCTCAGAAACTGATCTTCAGTCTGATTCACACACTGTAGGACTGACTGTAAAAAACCTTATACCTTTCCCAAGTTGTGACACATAAAGGTTCCTGTCCTTCAAAGCTTGAATTAAACTTTAGTTTCCATCTTTTCAGTCTCAAGAGTATTAGCTTTGGAGAAAAAAATAATGGCCTAACTTCAAATTCAGGCACTGCCTGAGCTACTTGAATTACTTTTTATTCATTACTTGGCCTCTTTATTTTCATTTTCCTAGTGAATAGAGAGGGAGAATAGTACCTACTGTTTAGAATTTTTGTAAGGATTAAGTAATCTATGCAACTCTCTTAGCAGAGGGTTCTTAGAACATAGTAAGGGCTAGTAACTGTCACTAAACTGATTTGAACTCTGAATGTTTTCTCATTTGGAAGATAGTACTATCTAGGTCTACTGGATATTAGCACAAGTTTCTTTGAGTTAAATACACTTATATTTAACATGTAGTATAGTCCTTGTTATATAGGCACTCGCTAAAAACTGTCCTATATTTACCTTACATTTGACATTTTTTTTTTTTTTTTTTGCAGTTTTTTGGCCGGGGCTGGGTTTGAACCCACCACCTCCGGCATATGGGGCTGGCGCCCTACTCCTTTGAGCCACAGGCACCACCTTTTTTTTTTTGAGACAGAGTCTCACTTTGTCACCCTCGGTAGAGTGCTGTGGCATCACAGGTTACAGCAACCTCCAACTCCTGGGCTTAGGCAATTCTCTTGCCTCAGCCTCCCGAGTAGCTGGGACTACAGGCACCCACCACAACACCCAGCTATTTTATTGTTTCAGTTTGCCAGGGCCAGGTTCAAACCTGCCACCCTCGGTATGTGGGGCTGGCGCCCTGCTCACTGAGGCACAGGTGCCTGCCCCTTATATTTGCTTTGTAACAGTAACTTATGTCTGTGCTCAATTGATGCTTTAATTTCCTAACACACATCTCAAACTTGCTCCTTACAGTGGGACTGGATTTCACAGAGCCTGTCCAAACAAACAAATTCATTCACATCAACTCCCACCATGGGAAGGGGAGAGGAAGCGGGCCTCTCGTGAATAAAATTGAAGGTCCTCATTGTTCTTGCTACCATACTTGGTGATTCCCTAGATGTTTCCCTCTGAATGGGTTATCCAGGCCCAGTTCTTAAGATCATAACTTGCCTACGAACAGCAGGGTCCAGAGTCCAGTGGGGACAGTTCTGGGCATAGTTTTATAGGTACCTAATGTTCACAATCCATATTCATCCCCAGGAGACTCTACCATCTGTGAGGTCCTGGGCATGAACATGACTATGAGTTAGGCCGGGTACTGATCACAGGTGTACAGTGCCTGTCATCCCTTGTCACCATTAAACAAATAAATAAGACCTTCTTCATCCTTGCTTCCCTCTCAGTAGGATGGCCTGTCTTTGCACACTGCAGTTTTTAAAAATGTTTCTGTTTCTGTAGATTTTCTAATTCCTCAGGGTCCATTTATGTTTCTAAGTATTGCCATGAGCTTCCTGATTTTCCCCTCTGTTCCAAGGAATCATTCTCCCAAGGTCAGCAATGGCCTCCTAGTTGCCAAAGCCAGGAATATTTATTAGCCTGCCTCCTTTTAAAAGTTTGTTTTTTGTGGGATTTAACATTATTAACATGGCCAGAGAATTTTTTATTTTTGGTCTTCTCTTTTCAATCTAGACTACATTTCCTGCGTGAGACAAATTATTCCTCTCCTCCACACCTTTTCTATTCTTCTGTTTATCTGAAGACTTTACTTCCCATTTCTGTGAAAAAAGAGAAGCATTGAGAAATATTATCCATCAATTTTCACCTCAATATTTTCCTACTTAGGTTAATCTGTGGCGAAATGTTCTGCCTGTTCTTCTGTTGCTGGGACGGAATTACTACAGTCTAGCTCTTCCATGAAAATACTAACTTCCTCTCTCTTTTATCTATTTCAAAGACAATATTCTTCTCTTTTTGGTACCATCAATGTTTCCTTTTTGGCAGTTTATTCCCATTAATGTATTCTAGGTTGTTTTCCAAACTTAAAAAGAAAAAATAAAACCAAGTGTTTCTTTATACCTTTATCTACTATTTCATTTTTTTTTGCTTACCTTTACAAAGGTAAGAGTAACTACTAAAAAGAGTTGTTTATATTCATCAACACCAATTTTCTCCCCTTGTTCTCATAGACCTACTATAATTAAGCTTTTACCTATATTACTTTAAAGTTTGAAATCACTCCCATCAGGATAATCAAAAATCTCTGGATTGTTGAATCCTATGGCCATTTTTCTGTCATTTTCTCCCTTGCCTATTGGTCATAGTTAAGTGATTTTTGTGTGTGTCACAGTTGATCACCTTCTCCTATGAAACACTTCCCCTGTGTTCCTGGAAACCATGAATTTTAAAATTTACTTCTCTCCCAAAGACTTTTCTTTTCTCTTTCCTTTGCTGGGTCCTCCTCATCTCTTTGACCTCTTAACTTTGATGTTCTCATCTATGTTATCTCATTTTCTTGGTTTTCACCTACCTGCATAACTTTCAATACCATGTGTACACTGAGAAGCTCCAAGTTCATGTTTTTAGACTCCTCCTCCGAACCTCAGACTCCTATAGTCAAACCCAGAAAAGTTTTCCTCCAGGATACCTTAGAGATAATGAGCTCATCATCCTCTCCCACAAACATGTCACTCTGCTTTCCCAATCTGTCTGTCTTACAAACAAACAAAAGGCAAAACCAACTTCCAGTTGTTTCAACCAATAATCTTACAGGTATCCTTGATTCTCATTCTTATTAATAGTCAGTTATAAAATCAAGTTGGTACTACCTTCAAAATATACTCAGAATTGGATCCACTTTTGTTATTTTCATTGCTACCACTCTGTCCAGGTCCCTAGTATTGCAATATCACTTGTTACCATCTTCATTCCCCATCTTTTTGCTCTATTCTTCTTTTTCTTTTTTTGTTTTGTTTTGTTTTGTTTTCGTAACAGAGTCTCACCTGGGCTAGAGTGCTGAGGTGTCATCGTTCACAGCAACCTTAAACTCCTAGGTTCAAGTGATACTCCTGCTTCAATCTCCCGAGTAGCTGGTACTACACATAGGTTCCTGCCACAATGGCTAGTTAATTTTTCTATTTTTAATAGAGATGGGTCTCACTCTTGCTCAAGCTGGTCTTGAATTCCTGAGTTCAAGATATCCTCCTGCCCTAGCCTCCCAGAGTGCTAGGATTACTCTAGGCATGAACCATATGCCCAGCCTTTTTGTTCTGTTCTTGACATAGAAGACATACTGATTATTTTCAACATAAAGACAAATTATATAGAGCTGTATAGAGTGAGGAGTAGGAACAGAAATGGTGTAATTTTCCTAAGGTAATAGTTTGTGATTGACAAAGATGAAGAACCCGAGCTCTTGGATTCCAGAGTTTGTAATCTTGGCTTTCTGCTGATAATCATTTTCATGAAATCGATGTGTAGAATGTCTGTCCTGTTTTGCATTGAGACAAAGCAAGGGACAAATTATATTTCCAACTCTTAAGGAATTTAGAATCTCATTTAGAGAGGAATAGTTAAGAGAATAATTAAAATTACAACATAGAAATTATTTATAATATATTTATAGTAAGAACAAGTTGAATGGCATCCTTCTACTAAGAATAATTATTAGCATTTTGAAACAAAAATTAATGTGCAGTAGAAGTAAGAGAGAGATAATAGGGAGAGTTTCTTCAGAGCTCAGAGGGTAGTATCTATTTTGTTTCTGAATCCTACAGTAGAAGAGAATGCATGTGTTTGTATGTGTGTGTTTTGTTATGAGAGACAGAGTAGATGAATTCTTGTTCTGGAGATGGGCTATGTCATTAGGAAGAACTTGGCAGGATGTTTCTTCAATGTCTCACACATTGGACATATATGGATTCAAGGGCTGAATCACTTAAAATGAATTCAGAAAGACTCCCTCAGCACAAATTGAAAGAGCTAGAATTAGAGAAAAAGGGAAAAAGTATAGCCATTGAGGCCAGATTCTAATATGCAATTTACCAATTGCAATGATTTATATGCAAAACTGTGAATACATTTCTCAAAGAGGTACAGGAGAAGGGTTGCTTAAGGATCAGCAGAGCCACGTTCACACAATAGGCTAAATAATTTGAATGTGCTTTAGGAATGGAGACATATGTCTATCCTCCAAAGTTGGATTTCTTTTGAAAGCCCATATAAAAACATACTATGACTTTTAGGGAAGAATGATGCTGAATACAAAGCTGCACTAGTTAGAGAAATTTTACTTGGGAATTTTTGTAGTTCCCTCTCAGTGAACACCCTCACTTTACTGTGGACTTCAGTTACAACTGATGGAGATCAATCTGTCACTATTTCAATACAAATTGACTCATAAAACTTTGAAGGGCTGATTATGTCTTCTCATCTGGACTGGCTTTTGAGGCCCCCTAAATGTCTAACTATTTCTTCCAGCTTTCTCTAACTCTTCCTGTAATCCTCTCGGTATCTCTTTCCTGCACCATCTCTTTCCTGGAAGGGCTCCTTCTTCCCTTCCAGTTTGATCTACCCCTGTGATCTTTCTTCTCTGAGCTCCTCTGTGCCAAAACATGACTGGTCCTGGCACATGACAGCTCCTTGTGCTTGAATTTGCCCTCAAGGACAGCACCGAGGCATTTCCTCTGGTCACACTCATTAACTTGCAATATTTTTTTCTCTAATTGCTTTCCGGGTAAAAAAAATTTTCCCTATCCTGATTCTTGTGTATGGTTCTCAGTCTGAATAGCCTCAGTGTAATACAAGTAAACAAGAATCAAATTACTGAATATCTACTATGTGCCAAACACTATGCTAAACAACATGATAGCATAAGGAAGACATCATTCATTTATTCATTAATTCAACATAGATACACAACAGTATGACCTCTAACACGTTTTTCATAACATTTATTGAGTGCTTATTAATTGCATGTAAGGAATTGATGAAATACATACTTTGACTAAGTTTTAGAATGGTAGTTGATTAATCAACCCAAAATCAAATAGATAAACACTATTAATTATTTTAAATAATGCAGATATAATGAACCCTAGGGTACATTTATAAATTTAGGAACAAATACTACTAACTACTATCAGTCTGTTTTGAGTACTCACCTTGTTTAAGACATTGTGGTAAGTACATTACTAAGGCTTGGGGTGCTTAAATGGCATGCCCTAATTCATGCAGCTAGTAGACGAGGAAGCCAAGATTTAACCCCATGGCCATCTAGATCCCAAATCCTGTGTTCTTTCCATTACAAATATTAAATAATGTATGAGGCATTGTCCACAAAGGCACAGCCTTAGACTATTCACCTCTCAGAATCACAGGCACTTAGTTTAAAATGTAAATAACAACAACTATCTCTTCGAACATGGAAGAATATGAGTGGACTTATGTATTTTAAAACCAAAATTACTAAAGTATTAATTCTGAGCTGGCTTCCCTGAATCTTTAACAAGGCATAACTTTATGGCAAAAGAAAAGGAGCCTCAAAATGGAGAAGAGGAAGAGAAATGAGAAAAAACACAGTTTTATTAAGTAGTAAGTGTATCTCAAGCCCTGTCTAAATATTATAGAGTTGTAATGCAGGTATCACAATAATCCTGTGTGGTGAGCTAATGTAAAAATAAGTACTGGACAGGCTAAGAATATGATTAATAATATTTAAAAGGTTACATAATTTTTGCACTTTAGTTATTGAACACTATGTCAATCACGGTCTTATCTAACATTCATTCCGCACAACATCATTGAGTTAGATATTATCTTCATTTAATACTTGACCAAACCGAAGCACATAAAAATTTAGCAACACCATTCAAGGTCGTAAAACTAAGAAGTGGTGGAGCCAGGATTCAAACTTAGGCACTCTAAATTTATACTTTGTGATCTTAAACAATACCCAGGTAAACTCACACTCCAATACAGTCCAAAATGTTCTTTTTCTTTTCCACTTGGACTACAGGAGAACATTCTTACTGTGAAACCCAGACTCCACTCAAGATCAGAAGGTGACTTGCTACTTATTAAGTTGCAGCCACTTTTGAGACAAATGTGAAAATATTACCATATCCTAAGGGCTAGCCTTAAGAAAATGGCCTGGTCAAGGTTATAATTGATATCTCTGATTCATTGGCTAATTCTTTTCCACTCAGTGCTTCCTACCATGTAAAACATTCCTTTCATATCATACATGCCTATCCATGTAAATGCATCTAGACATCTATTCTACCCATTTATTTTTCTTATTGCCAACTTCTGCTCATAATTCATATTGAGATCTTCCCCAAGCAAAGCAGTCTCAGAAGTCGACTCCGAATCTCCCTGGTTTGGGCTTCACAGATAATAGGATTGAGGACGGGAGGCACCAGCACATACAGATTCACCAGAAAGATGTGCACATGCTTGGGGACTCGGTGATGACCAAAGCGATGTGTGAAGAATGAGAAGAAGGCAGGGATGTAAAACACCAGAATGACACCGAGGTGGGAGCCACAGGTGCTCAGAGCCTTGTGCTGGGCATCACGAGTTGGGAGACAAAAGATGGCATGGAGGATAAAGCCATAGGAGACGGCGATGAGGATAGCATTCAGGCCCATGGCCAGCAGAGCCACGGTCAGCCCATAGACAATATTGACGGTGATGTCGGCACAGGCCAGTCAAGCAACACCCATGTACTCACAGTATGTGTGTGCCATGGCATGGTGACCACAGTAGGGCAGTCCCCTCAGCAAGAAGATGAAGGGAGAGACAATAGCCACACTGCGGAATGTGCTGACAAGGCCAATTTTCCCTATGGCAGTATGGTTGAGAATAGTTGTATATCTTAATGGGTTGCAGATAGCCACATATCAATCAAAGGCAATGGCAAGAAGAATGAAAGATTCCAGTGTATAGATAGAATAAATACAAAACATCTGGGTGAGGCATCCACCAAAGGAAATCTCACCAGCATGGAACCACAAAATGGCCAGCATCTTGGGCACAGTGGTAGAACTGAGAACCAGGTCGGTGAGTGACAGAAGACAAAGGAAGAGGTACATGGGAGCGTGAAGGGCATTGTCCCTGGAAATTACCAGGATGAGGGCAGAATTACCAGCCAGTGCTACAAGACACAGGGCACAGAAAGGGAGGGCAATCCAGAAGTGGGCAGACTCCATCCCTGGGATCCAGGTCAGGAGGAGAGTGGTGGGGAGACTGTGATCACTGGTGTTGGAAACTGACATCCTGCACCCAAATAAAGCACTCTATCCAAAGGATGATATGCCAACCCTGTAATGTCAGATATTTGGTTGCTTCACATAAAATGATTAATCTTTTATGAAGTAATTATATAGACAGAGAAGAAAATATTATTTTCCTCTCATTCAAGGATCTGAAAAGACTACCGCATTTAAAAAAAATTGTTAATTTGTATATTCAACAATGATGTTTGCATTATTTATTTAAAGCATCGAGTTAAGTATTTATTCATCTGCCTATGCTGACCCTTCCAAACCCTTCCCACCACTTTCTGCTCATCTTAATGACCTTTCATCTATCCACATGTAAGGGAATTTCCTGAGTCCTTTTCAAATATATCTTTCCCATGCTGAAGGAATCTCATTTCTTTATTTTCACCTTCTCTAATTTTTTTAAAATTTAAATTTGAGGGCAAGTTTTTCTGTTTCCTAGAAGCCTTCCCTTTCTTAACTGGTCCATGTAGATCTTTACCTTTTTTTTTTTTTTTTTTTACATTCTTTTACTCTCTTTTACAAAGTCCTGTTGTGCTAGGCCTGTGTTCATGCAAGTGTAACCTCCATGCTGCCCACGACTGTGTCTGTATCTAGACATGTGGGAAAAATGTTCACTAAAAACTAAGCTCTGATACTTCTTAGTGACATACCCTAGACTTCGTGACCTAATGACATAATAATATAGTCATTTAGTTCACACTGTTTGTAATGTCTCTTTCCAAATATACAGAAATTAGCTTCTCTGTATATGTCAACCGAAGTGCCTTAGAAAGAGGCTAAGCTTATATCCCTTATGGTTGAATAGTTACAGTGAGTTAGGCATTTATATGGTAACACAAAAAACCCTGAGATAAATCTAATTTACTTGTTGGGGAGATAACATTCTTAACTATGGCAAAGCCAGCTCCTAGTTCAAACACTACAATGTCTGGAGGTGAGTTAAGAGCTGAATGCCAAGTGCTGACAGAGGAAGACAAAAGGAAAGAGTGGCATGTCCTGGAGTTGACCCTATGAAGACTTCCTGGAAAGGGTGTCTCATTTTGCAGGACAAAGAAAGCTACTATTATACACATTCTCTCAGGAACATATATTCCTAAAAACATCCTGAGTAGGAATGCCAGGAAACCTGAATTTTAGTCCTGATTCTGGAACAGGATTGATGTGTAACCTTAAACAAATCTTTCACTTCTCTGAATAGTCTCAATGTAGAAAGAGCAATAGTCTCTGCTTTTCTGATCTGATATCTATGGGATAGTGGAAACAAAAAATCTCAAAACCTTTTTGTGCCACAAGTTTTATCTCTAAATTTGAAATGACATCATTGGACCTAACTTCACAAGATTTTTCATTGAGCAAAGATTATTATTCCTGTGATTCAAAGTTTGGATACCCCAAATTAATCTCCCTTCCTTGTTTTCTTAAAAAAGATCTCTATCTCTTAATAATATATATTCTAAAACAAGTGGTGAAATAATCATTCACATTCCTAACCAATTTGAAGACCTAGTCCAGAGACATGAACTGATGTAATTTAACTCAAAAAGCTTGTTACTTGCAGAAATTAGATCTTCTGTCTCATGATTCAGAGATTTTGGCTTTCACCTCACCAGTATGTCCATTAATGTCTAATACTCCCAATTTCTTTGTCTTACAAACAAGGCATTTTGTCTAATATTAATTCCTAATGCTCTCATAACTTCGTCCATTATCTGAGCTCCAAAGTGGTAACAGTAATTGGGAACTCTCCCTTCAATTTGAATTGAGATTTTCAGCTGAATTGAGATTTTCAGCAATGACACTAGATGTTCAGTCTTAGCCTGAAGTGATACTGGGGGAAACTGCTTGGATGGTGGAGTCGGGAGAGCTGGAGTCACTGTCATCTTCTTTTCTCCTCTCTGTCCTTGCTACCTAGGGAAGATTTTAAGTGGTTGTAGTAAAATGAGCATCTATGGAGCTTAGGACCAGAAACATTGTATTGAGAGCAGGTTTCTTTTTTATTTTTCCCCTTAGGAAAGGATAAGAAAAGACACTGTCTTTTCTCTGTATGCAGGTGGATTGTATGAGTATGCAGCTGTGTGGGACAGTGTCTATTGAGCTGTAGTACTGATCTGGTCCAAAGTGTGAATGGGGACCCTTCCAAAGTTATCTCAGGGTCTTTTCTCTGGGTTACTATGATGGTTGAGTATTTGAGGTCCCCTTTCATACCTAGACATGAATAAAGTACCTCTGAATTCACTCACTGAACATATTAATATTTGTTGGGGAATCTGTTTTCAAGACTTCCCTGTATGAGAGACATGCTATGGGGCACGCTGAAGTTGGAGCTCTGTGTGCAGGTGGATTATATGAGCGTGCAGCTGTGTAGGACAGTGTCAGGTGCAATGGCTCGGGGAGGTGTGTATGTGAACGTACAGCTTTGTTTAGGGGAGTGAAGGCTGTGTTCTCCTGCCTGTTCTGAAGGTTGTGGTATGAGAGTGTGGGGTGTCTAAATATGTGATTCCTACTGCAATGTCTGATTTGTTGTCAGTTTTCTGGGCTCAGTGAAAGTCTTCAGCCTGGCTCTATATTCCTGCCTCCCCTGGCTCTGGATCGTGGGACATGAAGCTTATTTATGGACTCCATCTGTGGAGTGTGAAAACCCCGGTGGCCTTCTCTAGGAATTTCATCTATAGTGTATCGTTTGAGGGGACGAAAAAGAAAGAGCAGTTAGTAAATGAGAACGAAATGAGCAAGGGAAATTTTCAAAGTGCCTTTTCAGAGAAAGTGGAAATTCTGCATTTCATCTACATGTTTTATCCTCCAGTTTGATGTCTTACTTTTCCTCTTTTTTCCTCATCTCTTTTTTTCTCTCCCGTTATCTTTATTTCTGTAAGCCTCTTTCACTCCACCAGAATTGTGGGTTCACCATAGTTCTGTGCTCATGGGGTGTTGTGAAATATTTTTGTAAACAGTGTAGCAAACAATAGTGTTAGACATATACATATACCATTGTGCCATCAGAATTTTATCTACAAAACAATACTTAGAAGTATTAGTTATTTCATGACAATGTTAACAGAATATTAAACAAGGCATAGAACCCCTCTGAGCACTGGCCTCGCACTTCCCTGTGTTGTGTGCTCACCAATCCAATCCTGTTTGGAAGGCCATCAGCGTGGTGGCCAGATCCACTCATGTCCCATAACATTAACCATCCATCAAGTCCTTTCACCAAGGGTCACTTCCAAAGGGACACCTTCCCAAGATTAATTAATTTCTTCTTCTTGGCTTCAGCTTACTGGATTCTCTTTCATTGTAAAACACCATGTTTCCCTCAAATTAATTTAAAACAGTAAGCTTCAAAAATGTTATACATTTTCCAAAAAGATTTTTAAAAACTTTAAGTTGATATCTAAAAATTATCATTAAAGCTTTAAACAGTAGAAGTAGGCTGTCAAATTAGACCTCCCATTTGATCTTGCAATCTCATTACTAGGCATCTACTCAGAAGAAAAAAAATCATTTTATCATAAGGACATTTGCCCTAGCCTGTTTAATGCAGCTCAATTTGCAATTGCCAAAATGTGGAAACAACCTAAATGTCCACCAACCTGGGAATAGATTCACAAGCTGTGGTATATGTATACCATGGAATATGATTCAACCATTAAAAAGATGGAGACTTTACATCTTTTGTATTAACGTGGATAGAGTTGGAACATATTCTTCTCAATTAAGTATCACAAGAATGGAGAAGCAAGAATCCAATGTATTCAATTCTAATATGAAGCCAGTAGACTATTTGGTACATACATAGGAGAAAAACTCAAATCTATTCAAGGTGGGGGATGGGGGAATGAGCAAGTGGGGAGAGGGGAGGGGGAAGGGATGGGTGGGAGGTCACAGTGTATGGAACACCTCTTGGGGGTGGGACATAATTATAAGAGGGACTTTACCTAACAAATGCAAACAGTGTAACCTAATACTTTGTACCCTCAATGAACCTGAACCAATTACAGAAAAAAAGGATCCAAGAATACTTATTTATGTGAGTAACTTGGTAGGGAATGGGGGACTTTGGCCTGTGCAATGGAGGAATTACACCATGATTGAGAGTACTGCTGTAATTAGCAATAGTCCTAAAATAGGAGGCTGAAAACCCAAAGGAAGGTACTCACATAGCCAGGACCCACACCTGTGGGGAAAAGTCTCAGCCACATCATATGTCTGTGGGATCATAATGAGGTTGCTTAAAGATAAGGAGCAAATAAAAAATACGAACTGACCATTTTTCTTTCTTGTTTTTAAAAGCTTCTTTTCCTGTCTTTTGCCCACTTCTTAATGGGGTGGTTTGTCTTTTTCTTGCTGATTTGCTTGATTCTAGTTCTTAGCTTTTTATGAGATGTATATTTGTGAATATTTTCTCTCATTCTGTAGATTGTTTATTTGCTGTGTTGATTATTTGCTTGGCTGTGCAGAAGCTTTTTGATTTAATCAACCTTCACTTACTTATTTTTGTTGTTGCTGTGATTGCCATTACAGAACCAACTGCTTCTATGTGAATTAACTTATCTGGCCATGAAAAGCAGTTTCTTGTGCAAGGCTCACAGAAATAATACGTGAATAGGAAAAACAAATCTCTTATTCTTCTTACACTTTTCCAGTCTGCCTCTAATACCTCCTCCTACTGAGGAACCTAACAGGCAGGTGCTTGACAGAGGGGACAGCCTAGGCACCATAAAGCAGAGCATGGAGTTTTTAGAATGGAGAAGCAATTGCTTGACATTCAACACAACAATTCTCTCATACATTTGCATACAAGTATCTATTACAACTTGTATGGCATTTTGGCATTAAGTAAATATGAATTATATAAAAAATTAGAAATAAATCAATCCATTTTCTTAGACCTTATAAGAATTTTTTGTATTTTTAATGTATAAATATTTTATACTGATAAGGTAATAGGAAACATTTTATAAGATTAAATAATAGTATAAATGACTACAATTTGAAAATATTTTGTGATATCACTTGATATTAAACAAAATTTTAATTGAATAATGTATGTATTTTTAAATGCACCTCTTCTCTAAAAAACAAACTGTACACATACACATGATGTGACTTTCTTTGTCCTTAAGAGTCATATAGTAAATTTTAAAAAGTATGGTAGCCTTTTAAAACATGTCAACTATATGTACAATCACTGACTCATATTTCAACCATTTCAAGGTATTTCATTTCTAGTCACAAAATATACTAATGACAATATTTGATTACAACTGAAAAAAGGCTCTTCAGTTAAACATGTAAAAAAATAAGACTTTACTGTTGGAACCTTTCCTTATTTTTCCCTGATAAAATTCTCCTTTAATAGTTTTCACTTCTTTAACTTTACACTGGGTAAGAGAAAGGCAAAGTTACCCCCACTGCCTTGTCTGCTTTACACTATATTTAAATTCAGAACTTCAAACACTGTTAAAATGTTAAAAGGATATGTTGTTCTTAAAATAAATACATAAAAGATGGAGCAAGTAAGCCCCAGGCAGGTATATTGTGAGTTTTCAATCATTAAATAGACTTGTTCTAAATCAGAAATTGGTTGTTGCCTAGGAGGCCAATGTACTAGATGAGAAAATTAAGATGCATAAAATACAAATGACTGATTTAAGGTCATCATTTTTTTTACAACTATGTAATCATAATTTTAACAAAGCAAAAATCATTTTTTAAAAAAGCTGATCTTTTTTCCACTAGTGATGGTTTGTCTGGTAGTGTAGGCTTTGTTCTCCCTTCATAGTAGCTCTTTCCTTCCTACCCTGAAGAAATCTTACCATCCAGATTCTATACCTCTCTCAGTGGTACTATTGAATACTACTTTAGTTTGCTACTAGCGTCATTATAGCTGGGTAACTAAAAATAGCAGAAATTTATTTTTTACAGTTCTGGAGTCTGAGTCCCAAATCAAGGTCTGGGTTGGAGTTTCTGTCTAGGGCTCTCTTGCTGGCTTATGAAGACTGTTTTGTCCTTACTTAGCCTTTCCTTCATGGCAGAGTAGAAAACTAGCTTTCTGGCATCTCTTCATGCACAGACACTAATCTCATCAAGTTAGAGTCTTACCATTCTGACCTCATTTAACTTAAATTACCTTCTGAAGACCCTATCTTCAAATAGTCACACTGGGGGTTAAAGCTTCAACATATGAAATTGGAGTGGGGCACAATGGAGTCTATAGTAGATAATATGGAAGAAATAATAAATATCCACAAATTAGTATAATGTAAACCTAAGTCCTCAAACCTTAACTTACTTAGCTATCATTCCCCTTGATCTAGTTAATTTCTTCTTTCATCTCCCTTAACAACCTTTTCAAACATTCATTGTCCCTTGGAGCTCTCTACACTATTTATACTCAGTATGTAGAATATTTATGATTTGATGATTACTTAAATGGATTTGGGGTATTAATGAAAGAAATATGTGCAGATTTTTGGTTTGGTGAGCCACAAAAATCAAGCCATCAATGAGAAAGAAACTAAAAAGAACGTTTCCATTTGTGTCTTGGATATTTTGATTTTAAAATTCTCCTAAAATAACCAATTATAGGTGCTACACAGTAAGCTGTGAAAACTGAAGAAATTAGAACTAAAGATAAAGAATTGACCCAGGCACAGTGGCCTGTGCCTGTAGTCCCAGATACTTGGGAGGCTTGAGCAGGAGAAGCTACTGAGCCCAGGAGTACATCTGAGGCTGTAGTGAGCCATGATAGTGCCACTGCACTCTGGCCTGGGTGACAGAGTGATAACCATGTGTATTTTGTTTCTTTCTTTTTTTTTTTTTTTTCTTTTTTATTAAATCATATCTGTGTACAATAATTCAGTCATGGGGTACAGTGTACGGGCTTCAGATACAATCAGAGATATTTTCATCAACCTGATTGCGATAACATTCAAGAGACTTTCTCATTACTTTGTG
>CAUYRH010053962.1:0-25370 GCA_963574655.1 Perodicticus potto | reverse complement strand
TACAGCTCACAGCAACCTCCAATTCCTGGGCTCAAGCGAGTCTCCTGCCTCCACCTCCCAAGTAGCTGGGACTACAGGCGCCCGCCACAACGCCCGGCTATTTTTTGGTTGCAGCCGTCATTGTTGTTTGGCGGGCCCGGGCTGGATTCGAACCTGCCAGCTCAGGTGTACGTGGCTGGCGCCTTAGCCCGTTGAGCCACAGGCGCCGAGCCACCATCACTCTCTAATACATTGCCCTAATGTATTTTCATCAAATGATCTCATATTTATTAATCTGTTTGTACTCTGTTTGCCCTAACAAGTATTTGTTGAAGGAATAAATAGTTATATGACTAAACATCCTGTACATATAGTTATTTTACTAACTACCAAGTCAGTTATAAAGTCCCCTCAGAAAGGAATACATTCCTTAGAAAACAGGAATATTGGCTATGTGGGGTGGCTCACGCCTGTAATCCTAGCACTCTGGGAGGCCAAGGTGGGTAGACTGCTTGAGCTCACCAGTTAGAGACCAGCCTGAGCAAAAGCGAGACCTTGTCCCTACTAAAAATAGAAAAACTGAGGCAAGAGGCTTGCTTGAGCCCAAGTGTTGGAGTTTGCTATGAGCTAGGAAGCCACAGACCTCTACCCAAGGTGACTATGTCTCAAACAAACAAACAAAAAAACAAAACAAGAAACAGGAATATTCCCTGACTCACTATACTCCTTCTTTGCTTCATACCAAAAACTCCCAGATTCCAATTAATTCCCCACTCCAGACAATTTAAAATGGATTTTAGTATAGAATACGGAACCTTATAAAACCTATCTATCCCAAATTACTATAAGCATTTCTTGCTTTTAAAAAACTGCCAATGGGCTTGGCGCCTGTGGCTTAACGGGCTAAGGCACCAGCCATGTACACCTAAGCTGGTGGGTTCGAATCCAGCCCAGGCCTGCCAAACAACAATGACGGCTGCAACCAAAAAATGGCTGGGCATTGTGGTGGGCACCTGTAGTCCCAGCTACTTGGGAGGCGGAGGCAGGAGACTCGTTTGAGCCCAGGAATTGGAGGTTGCTGTGAGCTGTGATGCCATGGCACTCTATCCAGGGTGACAGCTTGAGGCTCTGTCTCAAAAATATATATATATAAAAAATAAAATAAAATAAATAAAAAAAAAAATAAAAAAATAAAAAAATAAAAAACCGCCAACAGCAGACCTGATAAATAAAATAGTAGATAATTCTGAAGGGGGCTCTGTGAATTGCTAAGTATGCTATATAAACAAATATAACAGAATGAAGTATATAACCTAAGATATTTTATTTAAGAATCATTGAAATTTCAGAGTCTGAACTACAGCAAAAGCATACCTCCCCTCTTTTTCTCATTCCGAATTTCCCACTTGTGTACTGGTTTCGATGTAGTGATTTGAATAAGCCCAAGTTTTCCATCTGATGTTCCAAACAAAAGATCTTCTCCAGAATCACCTAGTTATAATTAAAGTCAACATATTTATCTCACAATTCATAGTATCTTTAAAATTAAAATATTTTAACATAAAAAATATCATTTTTAAAGGTATTATAAAAGGACAGAAAACTTAATTTGGGAGCATGGTTACATAGTCACATACTTTTATAAAACCATAAGAGATAAGACCATTCTCCATCATCTAATTTCAAGAAGAAATAAAAATTAAAGTTTGATAACTTATTACTGTTAGCTACTGGCAAGTTATCAGAGGAAAATTGTCTCAGTTCAAGTCCTTTCTACGCTTTCCCATTTTCACTTAATGTTTTTTATCAACACCTAGTTGACTGTGAAAAATGAAATCTTGATTACCGCCATTTCCATTGTGTAATGCTAAGACAGTAGGTGGGCCAGGAACTTCAATTTCATACATCACATCAGATCCCTAAAGGAGAACAAGTATTTAAAAACTGAAAAAGAATACATATTTAAAATAATACAAGTACTTATGGATAACATCCATACTCTTAATAACATTTAGAATAAAACTGATGTCCAGGTGTAATGGCTCATGCCTGTAATCCCAACATTTTGGAGGCTGAGCCAAGAGGATCACTTAGGGCCAGGAGTTCAAGACTAGCCTGGGCAACATAGCAAGACCTTATTTCTCTCCTCCCCCCCAAAAAATGGGGTAATACACATACTAACATTGAAAAATTATCCATGGTATACATTCAATGAAAACACAATTTGCAAAATTATAGTAAATATATCTAAATATTTAAAAAATATTTATCTTTTATTTAAAATACCATTTTAAGCCTGGGTGTGGTAGCTCATGCCTATAATCCTAGCACTCTAGGAGGTCAATGCAGGTGGATCACTTGCATTGGAGCTTAGGAGTTTGAGACCAACCTGGGCAAGAGTAAGACCCTTTCTCTAAAAAATAGAAAAATGAGGCAGGCATCCTGGGAGGTATCTGTAGTCCCAGGTACTCAGGAGACTGAGGCAGAAGGATCACCTGAACCTAGAAGTTTGAGGTTGCTGTGAGATAGGCTAATGCCATGGTACTCCCAGCCTGGACAACAAAGTAAGACACCGACTTAAAAAAAAAAAAAATGCCATTTTAAAATTTATAGATATCTACAGGTAACTATGTAAATAAAAAATATATATATAACTATTGAGACGTAACCTATGATAATGGATTGCCTCCAAGGCATATGGGGAGTAGGGGAGAAGTGTGCAGGGCATAGGGAAAGACTTCAACTCTACTTTCTATAAATCCTTAGTGATTTTTTTAAAAGCAATAAATATACAGATATCTTATTAAACAAAACAGAATTCTAGAATTAAGCCAAATCAACTACTAATTGTGTAATAGCCAGCTCCTATTAAAAGCCATGTTCAGGGGCAATGCACGTGGCTCAGTCAGTAGGGTGCTGGTCCCATATACTGAGGGTGGCGGGTTCAAACGCAGCCCTGGCCAAACTGCAACCTAAAAAAAAAAAATAGCTGGGCAGTGTGGTGGGTGTCTATGGTCCCTGCTACTTGGGAGGCTAAGGCAAGAGAATCGCCTAAGCCCAGGAGTTGGAGGTTGCTGTGAGCTGTGTGATGCCATGGCATTCTACCAAGGGCCATAAAGTGAAACTCTGCCTCTACAAAAAACAAACAAACAAACAAAAAAATTAACTTTATATGGGTGGCACCTGTGGCTCAAAGGGGTAGGGCACCGGCCTCATATGCCAGAGGTGGTGGGTTCAAACCCAGCCCCGGCCCCCCCCCAAAAAAGCCATGTTTAAATGACTCAGATTTGAAAACATAGGCTAAGAGGAGAAATTAATTATTCATACCTCTAGATTAAATCTCAAATATTACTTTGTTGCTCAGAGTGGGATGAAAAAAATCTTACTGCATTTCTCCTTCTACAAAAGAGCTGATGCCAAGAAATGGTCATCTGACTATGACATTCCAAAGAGTGAGATATCCTGTGGTGGCACGGACTTCATAGCTAACTGTTTTGATCAACTACGCAAACTATTATCAGCCTATGCTTCTGATCTAGTTAATCTACATAGTTTATGCTATTTACATTTAAACTTAGTTGTATGTATTTTATTGAAACCCACTCTCAAGAGACTACTGTTACTATTAATATGAGTTTTAGCCAATCGTGGCTTTTACTAGAAATACAAGGACACCAAAATGATATTTTTCCCCATCACTCATTTACTTATCCAATAAATATTTATTGAGTGTTTACTTTACTCTACATATTGTCAAAAATTCTGGATCAACTCAAGTTATCAAGGGCTGTCCAGGAATTATACAACCATTGTTAATACTATTTTACATTTTGTATGGCTGGAAACTTTTTGGACCCTCATATAACATCCTTTCTTCAACCCAATTTCTTCCTTTAATTTGATTTGTTGAGGAAGAGCAGAGTAATGGAGGAAGAAAACAAAACATAAAAAGGTTAGAAAAGCTTCTCTGTAGCAAAAGTACTCCATTCTGATTGTACTAGCTCAGAAAATGTGAATAGGGAAAGTACGTTTTCTTTTCCTTCCATATATGCCTCTCTAAAAACCGGGGAAAGATTTCAACATTTGATTTAATTAAAAACATTACCATATCATTTAAATTATTTAAAACATTTTCCCAGATACAATTTTATGTAGGACACTTAAAGTAGCAATCACTAAAGTAATTTATCTCGAATACATAAACATTTACCAATATTCATTTACATAAATTGTTAGAAATTATAAAAATACAAATAACAGCAACCTGCAAAACTCTGAGCACTCTGTCTTGACAGGCCAATATTGGTACAATACGAGGTAATCTTTCCACTGGAAGGCAGATGACATCATTGATTTTATCCCCACAAAGGTAATAATGCTGGTCTTTGCAGTCACAATAATGATTATAGATGTAACTTGCACTGAGAAAGAGGTCTGAGCCAGATATGTGCCTGAGAACATTAAAATAGCAATTTAAAGCAACCAAAGTAAGCACAAGTAACTCAAGAATATTTTTAAGAGAAATGAAATCAAAGGTTTATTTACTTAGTTTACTATCATTGTATCACAGACTTAGAGAACACAAATTATTCTCATTTCTCCTACTTAATTTCAAACCTTTTTTGTTTAACACTGTTTTCTATTTTGAAAGATGAAAATAAGGGGATTTTAAGGCTTCCGCTTCCCAGTAAAAGTTGAACTCAGAAAACTGCAAACAATGATAATTTAAGGCCAGGTGTGGTGGCTCATGCTTGTAATCCCAGCACTCTGGGAGGCTGAGGCCGGTGGATGGCTTCAGCTAACTAGTTGGAGACCAGTCTAAGCAAGAGTGAGACCCCTGCCTGTGCTCCAGCTACTCTGGAGGCTGAGGCAGGAGTATCTCTTGAACCCACGAGTTTGAAGTTGCTGATAGCTGTGATGCCACATCACTCTACCAGGGGCAAGAAAGTGAAACTCTGTCTCAGAAAAAACCATAATGATAATTTAATTGTCTATATCTGAAGACAATTGTCAAAAAGTAACTTTTTTTGGACACTATGTGCCAAGTAGTGTCCTAAATGATTTCCATGTATTAGCTCAATTAATCCTCACAACCCTATAAAGCAGGGATCATTATTACTTTTTTTACAGGTAAGGAATGGTAAGTAACTTGCCTAATGGCACACAACTCTAGAGTTAGCTTCTCTTTTTTTGTTTGTTTTTCAGACAGGGGTCTCCCTATGTTGTACTAGTGAACCTCCTGCCTCAGCTTCCCACACACCTGGGCCTATAGGTGTGTGCCACTAAGCCTGGCTTAGAATTAGCTTTCTTAGTATCACACTAAATTGCCTAGAAAAGTCTATTTGAAGTGAATCTACCTCAAATTACACAGCAAGCAACAGAAAACATGATTTTATTAGAACTTTATCTTGAAAACAATGAAATCAAGTTCATTTCAAATTATTATATATTTGACAAAATTTAGGCAGTACACAGCTATTTTCTAATTCTTAGACTGAACCAAGTTTTCACTTGGGGAAGCTGACATTTTTTGACAAAAGTCATATACTAGTATAATATATCTTTCACTTGTAGAGTGCTATCAACATATGATCAAAAAGAGGGCAATTTTTATTTGAAGGTGTCATCTGTTCCTTCACTTCCAAGGTCTATTTAAAAATTTTTTGATATTAAAGTTATTCTTTGAAGAGCTTATCTTATGATTTTTCAATGACGTTTCTCATCAGTTATTAAGTGGTCTCACTTTGTGGTTCTGCATATGATTTCTTAGTTTTCTTAATATTATTTTTATCAATCTTATAAAATTCTGTATCTTTTTCAAGATTTGCAATTCTACTGTGAATAAGTCTGCAATACATTTGCATTATATTAGCCAAAGTACTATTCACCAATATCTTCTGTTGATAAGAGTAAGGGCAGATGGCAGCATTAAGCAGGGAAAGACATGTGGTGATAAATGTTATAAGTGGTCAATTTCTTTACTCAATATTTTCAAGTTATAAACTTCATTTTCCTATAAAACTTTATAAATATGGGGATTCTGAAAATCAATTTTCAAAAATTGAGTAAACAACTTTTCTATCCTACCCCTGCACTCCAATAAAAATATTTAAGAAACTAGTCAAAGAAACCATTACTGCTAAGCTCCTTAAATTCTTCATGTCACTATTCACATGCCTCTCTGCATATAGGGTACACATTGAACATATTACTGAGATTTTAGTATTTCACAATTATCACTGGCCATGTTTATCTATAAGAGTATGTCAAGGCTTGGCGCCCATACCACATGGTTATGGTGCCAGCCACATGCACAGAGGGTAGCGGGTTCAAACCCAGTCCAGGCCAGCTAACAACAATGACAACTGCAACAAAAACAATAGCTGGGGCTCGGCGCCTGTGGCTCAACAGGCTAAGGCGCCAGCCACGTACACCTGAGCTGGCGGGTTTGAATCCAGCCGGGGCCCACCAAACAACAATGACGGCTGCAACCAAAAAATGGCCAAGCATTGTGGCGGGCGCCTGTAGTCCCAGCTACTTGGGAGGCAGAGGCAGGAGACTTGCTTGAACCCAGGAATTGGAGGTTGCTGTGAGCTGTAATGCCATGGCACTCTATCCAGGGTGACAGCTTGAGGCTCTGTCTCAAAAAAAAAAAAAAAAACACAATAGCTGGGCATTGTGATGGGCACCTATAGTCCCAGCTCCTTGGGAGGCTGAGGCAAGAGAATTGCTTGAGCCCAAGAGTTTGAGTTGCTGTGACCTGTGATGCCATGGTACTCTAGCAAGGTCAACATAGTGAGACTCTGTCTCGAAAAAAAAAAAAAAAAAGAGTATTTCAGAAGTATCCCATTCTTAAACTGCTTGAAATTATTTGCCATTAATTCTTATTTAATCTACACAAGCCAAGGTTTTACAGCCCAAACACCAGATGTGCTGTGCATTACACCAAACACCAGACTAAATCAGTAGTTTCCAAACCCAGGAGCCTAGTGCTTACAGGGGTGTCCAACCTGTGGCCTTCAGGGCTATATGTCTTTTTGTGAGGACTATTTTTGTTTATCTGTGGTGTTGGGTATCATTAAAAGTATGCACAGACCTTTTTTTTGGCTAATCAGTTTTCATTAGTGTTTATCTTATGTTTATGTTATGTTTATGTTTCATTAGTGTTTATGTGTTTCCAAAGTATTTAATGTGTGGGCCCAAGACAACTCCAATTATTCCAAAGTGCAACACAGAACAAAAAGGTTGGACACCCCTCTGTACAACTTGGCTGCATCATAGTCCAATGAAGAATTTTAAAAACAAACAAAAGCACTCTTGATTTTTCCAATTCAGTAGATATGAGGAAATGGAATAAGAAATCAATTGTTTAAGCATCCCAAGGGATTCTGCTAAGTAGCAAATTTGAGGACAAGGATTAAATGAATTTTAAAGCCCTTTCCAGCTCCCCATAGTTCAAAAACCAAAATTTTAACTGTAAAATTTCACATATGTGAGTCACTATGAAAGTTTTGAGATAGACTGTGTTATGTTCCATTACTTCACTTCCAAGAAACATAGTCAACACATCCTTTCTGATTCACCTATGCAAATTTCAACTTGCTGGGCAGGCTTCATTTGTCTCCATCTGCACAGATTTTACATTTTCTGATTTTTGTGTATCTCAAAACTTTTGTAATGACCTGTGTACCAGGAAGCCATTAAGGGAGCTATTTTTCTCCTTGAGTCTTACCTGATTCACCTGAAATTATACACTACTGGTAGTCAACTTTTGACAGCCAGCTTTTTAACATAATGATGCTACCTCAAAACCAGAACTACCAAAGAGCCAAGAAATATGAACCTAAATACCTAAAGATTTCACTCAATTTTTTCTCTATACATTGATCACAAATCATAACTGAACCAGGTAGTCAAAAACGAATATGTAAATACTATAAGGTTCTTAAAAAGAAAACGTTTCAACAACCAACCAACTGTATATTGATTCTAGGTCAAACTTAGTTTCTAACACCTTTAATCAATTTTATTTTCCAGAAAAACCTATTAAGATCTAATAACTTAATCAGGTGCCCTACATTTATTCAAAATATTATAAATATATAAAAATTTAAAAAACATACATGGCTTTAATACTTTCAGTGAGATTTGTTTCAAAAGAGAGGAACTGTTTCCCTCTCTTTGTGAAGCCTCTAATCTCAGATCCGGCAGCAATAAAAGTTCTTTCCTGAGGTGTGTTCAGGACCCCTCCTAGTTCAAGCCTTGCAATCTTCTGCCCTGGTAAAGTCTTGAACACCGCCTGTAAAAATTATTTGGGAAAATATTACACAAATTATTTTAGTGTAAACATTTTATATAAAATGTTATGATTTTAAATTTACAAAATATTATAGTTCTACTATATAGAAACAATTTTAGATAATCTATTAAGTGGGTTTTAGATTTTTTTGCTAAATATCCTTAAACTTTGGACTATATAATTCCCATAAGTACTTTCATCACATCATTAAAAGTCTAAATCCTTGCAAATAAAAGTAAAGTTCACTAAGTGGCAACATTAGCATCACTAACTTTATTAAAAACGCAAAATCTAAGGCTTAGTCTCAGATCAACTGAATAAGAATCTGAATTTTAATAAGATTCTCCAGTTGGTTCCTATAAATACTAACAGAGAAGAACCAGCTTAAAGAATACTTTCATCAACAAGAAAATGCACTTGGTAAATTATTTAGAGCCAATGAATATGTTTTTACATTTCAATCATCTTTTTAAAACTAATCTCCCCTGGCTTCATTACAATTTTTACATTAATAAATTTTAGTGGTAAAGGATATAGAATTTACTGAAAATGTGGATGTATAACTTAATACCTATAATCATATCTTTTTCTTTAACTGAAAACATTTCTTTTTTTAATCAAGACAGAGTCTTGCTCTGTTGTCTCAGCTAAACTGCAATGGCAAGATCATAGCTCGCCACAGCCTCAAACTCCTCGGCTCAAGCAATCCTCTTGGTTCAGCCTACCCAGTAGGTATGACTACAGGTATATACCACCATGCTTGGCTAATTTTTTAAAATTTTTTGTACAGACAGCCTCTCACTATGTTGGTCTTGCACTCCTGGCCTCAAGCGATCCTCCCAAACTTCGTGACCCTGGGAAGAGTGTCACCGGGTCATCACAGCTCACAGCAACCTCAAACTCTTGAACTCAAGAAATCCTTTTGTGGCTCAGCGTCCATACCTCAGCAATTAGGGCACCAGGGACTGGCAGGTTTGAACGCAGGCCGGGCCTGCTAAACAATAATGACAACTACAACAAAAAAATACCCGGGCATTGTGGCAGGTGTCTATAGTCCCAGCTACTTAGGAGGCTGAGGCAAGATAATTGCTTAAGCCCAAGAATTTGAGGTTGCTGTGAGCTGTGACGCTATGGCACTCTACCGAGGGCAACAAAGTGAGACTCTGTCTCAAAAAAAAAAAAAAAAAAGAAAAAGAAAAAAATTCTCTTGCCTCAGCCTTCCAAGTAGCTGGGACTACAGGTGCCCACCCACCACAACACCCGGCTAATTTTTCTATAATTTTAGTAGAGATGGGGTTTCCCTCTTTCTTGCTCAGGCTGGTCTCAAACTCCTGAGCTCAAGCAATCCACCCACATCAGCCTCCCAGAGTGCAGGATTATAGGCATAAGCCACCACACCCAGCCAACAACATTCTGATCAATAATTTTTTTCCTGGTTATTTATTATTTGTACTAGTTTCTTTCCCTCTCCCCAGAAAAGACATTACACAGAGTATAAAATATCTGAAAGAATACATGAATAATGTAAACATGGGTTTCTAGTATTAGATGTCCCAAAGGTCACCATACATAGAAAAGTTAACAAACTCATATTAAATTTTATATTATACTTTTTTTTTTTTTTTTTTAGACAGAGCCTCAAGCTGTCATCCTGGATAGAGTGCTATGGCATCACAGCTCATGGCAACCTCCAATTCCTGGGCTCAAGCGAGTCTCTTGCCTCTGCCTCCCAAGTAGCTGGGACTACAGGCATCCGCCACAACACCCAGCCATTTTTTGGTTGCAGTCATCATTGTTGTTTGGCAGGCCCGGGCTGAGATTCGAACCTGCCAGCTCAGGTGTACGTGGCTGGCGCCTTAGCCTGTTGAGCCACAGGTGCTGAGCCAATATACTTTATTTTTTTTATATTTACATATCAACATGTAAAGAAATAGTTTGTAAAATTTTATAATGATATTTTGTAAATAAAGGTATATTTAGCTACAATTTTTATTTTTCCCTGTGTATGGCTAGCTTTGGGACACCATGTAGTTTTTACTCTTCATCTTCTTCTAAATTCTATATAATATACAATGAATATTAGAGTTCACATCTTAGACTCACCATTTATAAACTATATCCTGTTGTAACAGTAATCACTTTTTTGATTAGGGTACATTAAGCCATGAAAGTGATGGGATAGTCACTTCAATGATTACATTATACTGTATAAGACTCCATCTTAGAAGATTAGAGAGATTTTCCTGCTGGCTTTGAAGAAGTTAGTTACTCTTGTCATAAAAACAACTATGAGAGGACCACATAGCAAGAAACTGTCGTGGCCTCAAGAAGCTGAGAGAAGTCCCTAGCTTACAGACAGCAATAAACACTTTAGCTCTGCCTTGGTCCTACAACAGCAGCTGACGATGTCTGACAACAAACCACAAATATAGAAAAGAACCCCATGCTCTATAAAGGAATATAGCCCAGCAAACACCTAAATTATAGCCATGTGAAACCTGGAGCCCAGACTCCTAAACTACAGAAACTGTCAGGTAATAGATGTGTGTTGTTTTAAGTGCCTAAAATTGAGGTAATATTTTACACAGCACAAAAAAAACTAATATACCACCATAGCCTGTCAAAGGTGTGTTACGACTAGGTAGCAAATGACTCGTGTGCTGCCTGCACCTTCATACTTCATGTAACTACTTCCCTCACAACCCATATTCCATTGCCAATATTTTAAAAAATTTTTAACTCAAGAGTATTCAATAACAGTGTACTTTCTTTTAGAAATCCATTTTTTCCCCTTAAAAAAGCTGTACTTACCACTGCTTCTCCTTTCTTCATGCCAAAGCATGTAACTACCCCATCATGATCTCCAATAACCACCTATAATAGATTGAAGGTAATCTAAAATTACTATTATTGTACCCTAGTAAGCATATATAGGGAAAACAAGTTTTTCAAGATAGAAATTATGACAATAAAAATAGAGATCAGAAAATCTAGAAGACACCCTCACGAAAACTGATCCTCCAAAGAAAACGACAAAAGAGAAAGCTATTAACAGCCATTAAGAAAGTACTTGGCCACATATTTCATTCCTACAATGTTGACAGAACAAGGAAATATGAGCAGAAAAAGTCCAAGAATCTGGGAGACTAAGGCGGATAGCTTGAACTTAAGAGTCTGAAACCAGCCTGAGCAAGAGCAAGACTTCCATCTTTACTAAAAATAGAAAAACTAGCCAGGCATAGTGGCGCATGCCTGTAGTCCCAGCTACTCAGGATGCTGACCCAAGAGGATTCCTTGGCCCAAGAGTTTGAGGTTGCTGTGAGCTATGATGCTACAGCATTCTACCCAGGGTGACAGAATGAGACTCTGCTCAAAAATGAAAGAAAGAAAGGAAGAAAGGAAGAGGAGAAGGGGAAGGGAAAAGAAGAAAGAAAGAGGAAAGGGAAAGGGAAGGGACCAAGAAGTAATTTATTTTCTTAACTGGAGCATAAGAACATTTTAAGATTATCTTTCAAAAAAAAAAAAAAGAGTATCAAATAAGGTTGTGACTGACCTACTTGATAAATTTTAACGCTTTTAATAAAAAATTAACATATAAAAGTACACAAAATATTATAATGAATTCTCATATATCTGTCATTCAGCTTTAATTACCAACATGTAGTACATATAGCAAATGAATTATTTTGAAAGAAATATAGAGGGAAATTTTAACATTTCTTTCTCACAAAAGGATTATTAAGTAAACAAAAGATTAGAAAAACAATTACCTTTTCTAATATATATGCACTTATATATACATGTGTGCATGTATATATATAGGGCAGTATGTGTATATTAATAAATTAATTAATCACAAATCCCAATTAAAGTGTAATTGTTCTTTCCAACTACAAAAACATTAGAAAACTGACCATATATTAGGACATTAAACAGGTCTCAAATATAAAAAATTTCATATTGTATAGAGTATGTTCTTGGGCCATTGATTCTTAACTTTCTGCAGGGATCACAAAATCCTTTGTGTATTTGATGTGAGGTGTAGATACTCTGCACAGAACAATATATATTCAAAAAGAATTATTTTCAGATGGAAAAAATATATAAGATTAAGTTTTCAATTTTTTGACAATATGCTATTCTAGTAATTTGTAAAATGATAATCTATTAACAAAGATTCTCACAGTGTGATCCCTGGAATTCTGTGGGGGAAGGGTGAGTCAATGAGACCATTTTAGGGAATCTACCAGTTCAAAACTATTTTTTTAATCACCATAAATATTTTTCTTTTCACCAGGTTAGTATTTATAATGATGATGCAGAAACAATGGTGGGTAAAATTACCACCATCTGGCAAAAATCAAAAGAAATCACACCAAACTATACCAATAGTCACTTTAATCTTCATCTTCACTTGAGACTAGAGGAAAAAACAGGTGTGGAGGCTCATGCCTGTAATCCTAGCATTCTGCAAGGCTGAGGCAGGTGGATTGCTTGAGCTCACGGGTTCGAGACCAGCCTGAGCCAGAGTCAGTCCCCATCTCTACTAAAAATACAAAAACCTCAGGCAAGAGGACCACTTGAGCACAAGAGCTGGAGGTTGCTGTGAGCTATGATGTCGCCATAGCACTCTACCCAGGATGATAGCTTGAGATTCTGTCTCAAAATAAATAAACAAAATAAAATAAAGAAAAAATATCATTTCACTGAAGAATATCCTTGATGAAGCAATAAATACTACTAATTTTATTAAATCTCAACCCCTGAGTACATATCTTTTTAATATTTAGTGTAACAAACTAGGAAGTAGGCATAAAGCACCTCTGCTGCCTACCAAAACAGGTTTGAGAAAGTCCTTGTGTAATTATTTGAGTTAAGTGCTAAACTAACCACTTTTTTCAAGAAATACCATTTTTAAGAATTAAAGAATAACTGAATACCACACTTGTATATTTAATAGACATTTTCTTAAAACTGAAGGAAGCATGTCACTTCAAAGAAAATAAAAACTGACATTATTTGCTGATAAAATTTGAGCTTTCAACTGAAAATCAGTACCTTGGAAGACTTTTATCTGCCTCGGTGAGCATGACAGCTTTGAAATACTTAACTTTTCTGATGAAATAAGTAGTGAAATGAACAAATATGATTTACTTGATATTCCAAAAAAACTGCAGTCCCCAACCTCTGGATTGCAGACCAGTCATCTGTCCATTCAGGGGCCTGCGAGGAACCAGGCCTCACAGTAAGAAGTGAGCAGCAGGCGAGCGAAGAAAGCTTCATCTGTATTTATAGCTGCTCCTCATCACTCACATCACCACCTGAGCTCTGCCTCCTGTCAGATCAGCTGTGGCATTAGATTCTCACAGCAAGGCATCTACTGTAAACTGCACATGCAAGGCATCTAGGTTATGTGCGTCTTATGAGAACCTAATGTCCAATGATCTAAGGTGGAACTGAGGCCCAACTAGTGCCGAGACTCCATCTAGTTGTAGGAAAACTCAGGGATCCCAAAGATTCTGCATTATGTTAAGTTATGTAATTATTTCATTATATATTACAATGTAATAATAGAAATAAAGAGCATGATAAATGTAATGGACTTGAATCATCCCAAAATCATCCTTCCCCACCATGATCTGTGAAAACATTGTCTTCCATGAAACTTTCCCTAGTGCCAAAAAAGGTTGGGGACCACTGCCACAGACTATTATAATAATATTCTATAATGTGAAAAATACGTATAACTCATTTGACCAATGAGTGGTCACATTAAAAGACCATTACAGGATGCCATAAAATCATTATGGGGAGAAAACAGACCAACAGATTTTAATGTACCAAAGCAAGTTCATCAATATGGTTTCAGATTCCACACTGCAACTAGCATTTAAGAAAATACTACTTCTCAAGTTTAGTATAATATCAAATAGGAAGAGTCATAATTATCTAGAAAAGTTATTTAAATACTCCTCCATATTTTCAACTGTGTTGTAAGGGTAAGTTTATTTTCTTCATATATTTCAACCAAAACAATGTATCACAACAGACTGAATGCAAGAAACAGGTATTAGAATCCATGTTCCTTTGCTTATGCTAAACATTAAAGAATGTGCAAAAAATATATTATTCTCACTAAACTCTTTGTTTTGAAAAACAGTAAAAATGCATTATTTATATAAACATGTAATGAGTGTTTTTTACAATAAAATAATAAATATTCTCAGTTTTAAATTTAATATAGTTATGTATCCATAGTGATAACCTCCATAAACAAAAGTTATTTGAAATCCTCAAATAATTTAAGTGTGTTAAGAGGTTCCTTAGACCAAGAAGTCTAAGAACTGCTGATCATGTAGACTGAATATAATAAATGACAATAAAAAAATCTTTTTTATTTTTTTAATTTATTTTTTCACTTTAATTTTAATCCTTTATTTATTTATTTATTTTTTTATAGAGACAGAGTCTCACTTTATCATCCTCGGTAGAGTGCCACGGCATCACACAGCTCACAGCAACCTCCAACTCCTGGGCTTAGGCGATTCTCTTGCCTCAGCCTCCAGAGTAGCTGAGACTACAGGCACCTGCCACAACGCCCGGCTATTTTTCTGTTTTGCAATTCGGCCGAGGCCGGGTTTGAACCCGCCACCTTTGGTATATGGGTCCGGCGCCCTACTCGATGAGCCACAGGCGCTGCCCTAATTTTAATTTTTAATTGACAAATAACTGTATATATTTATGAACTACATGGTGATATTTTGATACATATAATTAATATGATTAGATTGGGGTAATCAGCACATCAATTATCTTAAATATTTATTTCTTTGTGTTGTGATTGTTTATATCCTCCTAGCTATTTGAAACTTTACATTATTGTTAATTATAGTCACCCTACAGTAGTATACAACACTAGAACTTATTTTATCTTGTTACAATTTTGTAACCTTTAACAAATATTTCCTTATCCCTCTTCCTTCCTTCTACCCTTCCCAGCCTCTGGTATCCTCCATCCTACATTTTGCTTCTATGAGATCAACTTTTTTTAGCTTTCACATGAGTGAGAACATACACTATTTCAAATTTTCTGTTCTTGGCTTATTTCACATAACAAAGTTCTTTAGTTCCATCCACGTTGCCGCAGATAACAGGGTATCATGTGTTTTTATTCCTTAGTAGTATTTTATTGTATATATAGACCATGTTATCTTTATCCATTCATTTCCTGTTGGAAAGCTACAGTGATTCCATCCTTTTTTTTTTTTTTTTTTTTTTTTGAGACATAGTCTCATCATGTTGCCCTCAGTGTCACAGCTCACAGCAACCTTAAAGTCTAGGGCTTACGTGATTCTCTTGCCTCAGCTTCCCAAGTAGATGGGACTACAGGCGCCCGCCACAATGTCTGGCTATTTTTTTGTTGTAGTTGTTACTGTTTAGCAGGCTCAGCTGGGTTCCAACCCACCAGCCCTGGGGCATGCGGCCCGTGCTCTAACTACTGGGATGCAGGTCCTAAGCCTTGAGACAGTCGCACTTTGTCACCCTCAGTTGAGTGCTGTAGCATCACAGCTCACAGCAAACTCAAACTCCTGGGCTTACATGATTCTCTTGTCTCAGCCTCACAAGTAGCTGGGACTAATATAGGCGTCTGCCACAACACCCGGCTATTTTGAGAGACAAGGTCTCCCTCTGGCTCAGGCTGGTCTTGAACCTGTGAGAGCAGGCAATCCATCCACCTCAGCCTCCCTAAGTGCTGGGATTACAGGAGTGAGTCACCTCACCTGGCCCTCAGTGATTCCATCTTATCTATTGTGAATAGTGCTACAGTAAACCTGGGAGTAAAGATGTAAATGCTCAGTAGTGAGTTTGCTGGATCATATAGTAGTTCTAGTTGTGGGTTTTTTGTTTGTTTTTTGAGACAGAGTCTCAGTATGTTGCCCTCAGTAGAGTCCTGTGGTGTCACAGCTCACAGCAACCCCAAACTCTGGGGCTTAAGCAATTCTCTTGCCTCAGCCTCCCAAGTAGATGGGACCACAGGCACCCGCCACAATGTCTGTTTTTTTTTGTTGTTGTTGTAATTGTCCTTGTTTGGCAGGCCTGAGCTGGGTTTAAACCCACCAGCTCCAGTGTATGTGGCTGGCACCCTAGCCGCTGAGCTATATAGGTGCCGAGCCTAGTTGTTGTTTTTTTGAGAAACCTCCATAATGGTCTTCATAGTGATTATACTAGGTTCCATTCCCACTAACAGTACAAGTGTTTCCTTTTCTCCACATCCTTGCCAATACCATCATTTGTTATTGTTTTTTTGCCTTTTTGATAATAGCCATTATCGAATACCACTTCATTGTGTTTATTTTGTTTTGTTTTTATTTTCCTTTATTTTTTATTTTTTTGAGACAGAGTCTCAAGCTGTTGCCCGGGGTAGAGTGTCATTGGCATCACAGCTCACAGCAACCTCACACTCTAGGGCATAAGCGATTCTCTTGCCTCAGCCTCCCAAGTAGCTGGGACTACAGGCACCTGCCACAATGCCCGGCTATTTTTTGGTTGTAGTTGTCATTGTTGTTTGGCAAGCCTGAGCTGGATTCAAACCTGCCAGCTCCAGTGTATGTGGCTGGCGCCCTAGCCACTGAGGTATGAGTGCCATAGAGACTGTTTTGTTTTTAGAGACAAGATACAGCACAGTGGTGCAATCATAGCTCATGCAACATGGAACTTTTGAGCTCCGAAATGCTCTGCCTCAGTTTCCCAAGTAGCTAGGACTACAGGCATGTACCATCACCTCAGTGAATGTAAAAAAAAAAAATTTTTTTTAAACGTTTTGTAGAGTTGGGGGTCTTGTTTTGTTGCCTGAGCTGGCCTCAAACTTCTGACCTCTGGCGATCCTCTCACCTTGGCCTCTAAGTGCTGGATTACCAGCATAAGCCACCATGCCCAACACTTTGTTGTGGTTTTTATTTGCATTTCCCTGATGATTAGTGATACTGGACTTTTAAAAATATTTTTGTTGGCCATTTGTATATCTATTCAGATCATCTGCTCATTTTTTAATCAGATCTCTTTTTTGTTGTTGGGATATCTGAGTTCCTTATATATTCTGATAGTAATCCTCTGTCAAATGAGTACTTTGCAAATATTTTCTCCCATTCTATAGATTTTTTTCACTCTGTTAATTGTTTCCTATGCTTTGCAGAGGTCTTTAGTTTGATATAATCCAATTTATTTTTTCTTTTTCTGACTGTTCTTTTGAGATTCTTGAAATCTTTTCCCAGAACAATGTCCTGAATCATTTCCCCTATGTTTTCTCTTGGTAGTTTTATTGTTTCAGATCTTATATCAGATCTTTCATGCATTTGAATTTATTTTTGTATAGGGTGAGATGCAGGAGTATAGTTTCACTCTTATGTATATGGATATATGGATATCCAGTTTTCCTAGCACCATTTATTACAGAAACTATCCTTTCCCCAGTGAGTATTCTTAGCCTTTGTCAAAAATCAGTTGGCTGTAGATATGGGGATTTCTAGGTTCTTTATTCTGTTCCATTGGTCTGTGTGTCTATTTTTTATGCCAGAACCATGCTGTTTGGGGTACTACATTCTTACAGTATATTTTGAGGTCTGATAGTGTGACGTTTTGTTCTTTTTGCTCAGGAGGGGTCTGTTGCAGTTCTTTACAAATTTTAGGATTTTTGTTTTCTATTTCTGTGAAGAATGTCATCAGTATTTTGATAGGGATTACACTGAAAACACAGATTTCTTTGGGTAGCACGGTCATTTTAACAGTAGTAATTCTTCTAATCCACAAGTGCGGAACATCTTTCCATTTGTTTGTATCTGGTTCAATTTCTTTCACCAGTGTTTCGTCGTTTTCATTAAAGAGGTCTTTCACTTCCTTAGTTAAACCCATTGCTTGGTACTTTATTTCAGTTGTAACTATTTTAAAGTTTAAAGAATGCATTTTCTCCACATCTTATTGTGTTTTTTTTCTTTCTTTTTCCACGTACACAATCTGGTTGACACAAGTACACATAGTAAACTACCACCAGAAAAATTTTATTCTGTATTCCAGGAAATTGTATTAAAGTTTAAAGTAATCTGTCTAGATTTGTATTTTTAAAACATCAATTTAGCAAGTGATGTGAAGGATGGCTTGGACAGAGGTGAAGCTAGAAGCTCAATTAGGAAGCTATTTCAGTTATCCAAACTGTATATAATAGTTTTAATGTACAAGATTATTCCTGTAAATGTCGCTTGATATTCCAACTTCCGTTCTAATTTTAAAAAATTAATTTCAATTTTAACAATAGCACTTTTAAAAGAATAACTTGCAATATGAGCCTCTTCTCTGTTAGACCTGGAGAAAAGTGGAGGGATCAGAATCTATACAAATACCTTTTGTGTAGCTTTATGTTTTGAGGCAGGAAGCAGCTTCATGGTCTTCTGAGAGGTCACTCCCACCTAAGGAAAAACACCAACCACCTAGTGAATTTAATTTATTATATTACATCAGACATTAAAAAGATCAGCGGACGTGGGTCATAGTAAGCTTTATTTACTTTTTTTTTTTTTTCACTGAAATTAGTGATATAACTATTAACATCAGTGATGAACTTTTTTTTAAAAAAAAAAGTTTTTAGTGGCTTGGTGCCTGTAGTTCAGTGGCTAGGGTGCCAGCCACTCACCAGAGCTGGCAAGCTCGAACCCAGCACCAGCCACCCAAACAATGACAATTCTAACCAAAAAATAGCCAGGCATTGGTGGTGGGCGCCTATAGTTCCAGCTACTTGGGAGGCTGAGGCAAGAAAATCGCTTAAGCCTAAGAGCTTGAGGTTGCTGTGAGCTGTGATGCCACGGCGCTCTACCCAGGGCGACATAGTGAGACTCTGTCTCAAAAAAAAAAAAAAAAAAAAAAATTTTTTTTTCTCTTTACTTGACTATTGACAGTTTAGCTATAATGTGCCTTTGATAGGACATTTTGGGGCCTGTTTGGGAACTTTTGAGCTTTATTGATCTAGATTCCCATGCTTCTTCCAAGACTTGAGAAGTTTTCAATAATTATTTTATTAAATAAACATTTTGTTCCTATCTTTGTCTCTTCTCCTTCTAACATTCCCTTAACACAAATATATGTACACTTAATTGTGTTCCATAAGTTCTGTAGGCAGTCTTCACTCTTTTTATTCTGTATTTTTCCCTCAAACTGAGTAATTTCAAAAGATCTATCTTCAAATTCAGAGATCTTTCTTCTGCTTGATCTAATTTGCTGTTAATTCTCTCTAATTCTCTGTACTGTTATTTAGTTTACTAAATTCCTCAGTTCCAAAATTTCTGTTTAGTTCTTTTTTGTATGTTATCTATCCCTTTGTTGAATTTTCTTATTTTGATTACAAATTGTTTTTTTAATTTTGTGGAATTGTCTCTGTGTATTCTCTTGTATCTTGCTGTGTTTTCTTAAAAATCATTATTTCGAATTCCTTTTCAGTCAATTACTAAATTTCCTTTTCTTTGGGGTTAGTTACTGTGCTCCTTTGGTGGTGTCATGGTTCTTAGAATTTTCATGTTTCTTATGTCCCTGCATTGATGTCTGTGCTTTTTGTGGAAAAACCACCTTTTTCACACTTTACAGAGTAGCTTTTGTAGGAAGAGTCTTTCACCTGCAGACGGGCCTTAGTGTGCTTTGTGGAAAGAATGTGGGGGCTCTGGTTCTGAGTAGATATACTGGTAGGTCCTCTGTGCAGCTCCTGTACCTGCAACCCATGTTAGCAATGACTGTGGTTCCTTTAGCTGCCTAGACTATAGGAATTTGTGGCAACAGAAGTGGTGACACAAGTTATTAGGGCCTTCAGTAGCAAAGGCTTTGGGGGTCCACCTGTTTTCATTTTCCCCACAATGCAGAGTCCTAACTGAGGGGATTCCACTTGGGGTCAAGTCTGACATGGCTCACAGGCAGCTATAGTGGCACTAGGATCAAGGGCACAGGTGTTGGTAGCAGATGTGGGGCCAGGGTCTTGGGTTCAAGGTCTTGTGAAACAATTATGTTACCTGGGTCTTATGCTATGGGTTCACTCTCTGAAGTAGGATTAGCCACAAAGCCACAGTCTGTGACTCTGAGGCACCATCAAGAAGTTTGGGCCCAGAAAGCTCCACTGTAGCTAAAACTCTGATTCTAGCAGGCAGGAAGCAACACTGTCCAGGCCCGGAGTGTGAAGAAAGTTCTCTGGAGATTTGAGTCTCAAGAGCAAGGTACAGCCAATAAGATACAGTGACAACTCAAGCCCTATGAGATGAGGCAGCACTGGACCCTGGGATGATGGCACATGGCAGTGTTCCAGACCCTATGAGGCCAAGTGAAGTGGCAACAAGGTCTCTGGAATGTGGATCATAGCTGTCACTTGGGCACTAGGGGGAAGGGTACAGTTCAGTGATGACTTCACTCCCTGGAAAGAGGAATGTCTCAGTAGCTCAAACTCTAGAACAGTAGTCCAATTCCAGGGAAGTAGGGTACTATGGTTGCTTGACCTATAGAGCAAGGTGTCTCAGAATAGGTAATGCTCTGTTTCCCTGGGACACAATGTACCACATTAGCTCAGGTACTGAGGGATTTAACTTCTTTGGACAGCTGAAGCACCGGTTCCCCAGAAAGCATGGTGCTGCTTCAATTCAGGCATGGGGGAGGGAGGTATTACTGCTTGGGGCAGCCAAGGTACAATTTCCTGGGAGGCAGGGTGCTGCTTCAGCTCAGGCCCCAAGGGACAGAGTGCAGCAATGACCAGGATGGGCAGATGCATCATCTCCGGAGCAGGTTGGTCCTATGGTGTAGAGCAGTGCTTTTCAACCTTTTTTATCTCACAGAGCACTTAAACCTATGGTTAGTTCCATGGCACACACTTGCAATACTGCTGGCTTTTACTAAAAAGAATAAAAAGAAAGAACATACGTAGTGTGTTCTGAACTACTTTTTTAAATAATTTAATTAATAATTTTTTTTTTTTTTGAGACAGAGTCTCAAGCTGTCACCCTGGTAGAGTACTGTGGTGTCACAACTTACAGCACTCTAAGCCATATGTAAGCCTCTCAAACTCTTGGCCATAAACGATTCCCTTGCTTCAGCCTCCCAAGTAGCTGGGACTACAGGCACCCACCACAACACCCAGCTATATTTTTCTCGCAATTGTCATTGTTGTGTTAACTGGCCCAGGCTGGAATCGAACCTGCCAGCTTCGGTGAATGTGGCTGGTGCCCTACTCACTGAGTGATAGGTGCTGACTTAATTAATGATCCTTAAAAATTGTTGTGGCACACCTGAGATGCTCTCATGGCTTCTGGGTACACGTGTTGAAAACACTGGCAGCTGTGCTTGGAGACGGTGAGTAACAAGGTAGAGGTGATTCAGTAGGGACATAGCTGCAGGGATGGAAAAATGTCATGGCTACTCACCCCTCAAGCAGGACACTCAACAGTGGTTCCAAGACGGCATAGTATAAGAGCTGCATGGGCCAGAAAAGAAGGGCATGATGTTGGCTCCCTGTCCAGGGGAAGCACAGCTGTATGAGAGCTCCAGAGAACTCTCTGAGCTGGGCTTAGAGCCTGTGAAGACTGTAGGAAACCCCGTTGGTTAGAACTGTATGTGTATAAGGTGGTGATGGGGGGGGCTAGGGTCAATTGTTTTTCTTGTCCCCACAGGGAGAAGTCCTCTGGGTTCTGAGCTGATTCCACCCGGGACCTGGGGGCTGTCTCCTTCCTTTCTCCATATGGCCACCCTGGGTTTCTGTGCTCTGCAGAGTCTCTGATACTTCTTTGATGTACTCTCGTGCTTTCCTTTAGTTATTTTCATTAAAAGAGAGTTGATTATTTATTATTTTGGCTGCCTTTGTTGGAAAGGATGAGCCCTAGGGCTTCTAGTTGGCCATCTTGCCGACATCCTCAATGTTCTTCTGCACTTTGGTAAGACTACCGGATCATAGCCCTTTTCATATCACACCTCACACACATTTATCTTATATCTAAAGCAGAACTGGTCTAAGCCATCCATTCCACGCATTCTTCTAATCGGAACACTCCTTGTTACATCTAGCCTTCCAAGGGCAAGGCAGTTCCCAAGATGCCACATCTAGATTTCATCTTAGCATTGCTTTAGTTTGGCAGAATGGAGGGTGAGGTGTGATGCAGACTGAAGTTTACCTGTACATCTGTCAGAAAGTGTAGCACTCCTGGTGCTAGCTGCCTTATACATCCTTAAATATATAGATATATTTCATCCTTGAACCAGCAGAACAGAGCTTCACTTTCTTGGGGAGTGGAGGTGGAGGACAGCGGTAGTCCTTGAGATCCCCAAAAAGATTAGAGTGGGTGGCCCTCACCAATGCCCGTTGCTAATTTATCTCTACATATATCACAACACCTAGCCCAGGGCCTAGTCCATAGTTGGTGCTCAGACAATGCTTATTAAAATGACTAATGAAGTAATGACTGGTTTATTTCACTCGTTCTCTTTCCATCTGAGTATCACATATGTAACTGGATAAAATCCACCCTCTGTAGTGCACAGTAACCACAGGGCTCCTGGAAGACTTCTTCAGACAGCAAGACACCTGTTGCTTTACACCCACGTTCAACAATAACCTAGATTGCTGGGACCAGATGCTTGGGCTTCTCTTCCATAAGCTTGTTGCAGCAAGTTCTCTTGAGCACATAAGCACCTCCAAATGGAATGTTGATCATATTGCAAATTCTTTCCAGAAAAAGATCAGTGAATCAGAAATATGAAAAGGACAGATTGTCCTGATCTCCGTCTTAAAATCAGAGCTGAGTTTGCATCTCCTTGTGTAAGCAAATTTCTACTAAATTTATCCATCTCTCAACAACTATTTATGAAGGTAGTTATATTCAGGCTTAGATTAAATACTTTTCTCAACATCTTATTATTAAAAGTTTTAAATATATGAGAAATTTGGAAATACTTTACTGTAAACATCAATGTTCTTGTAACTTAAAATTCTATAATTAATGTGTGCTATACTCACTTCATCACATAGTACCCATCACTCGAAATCAAGATGCCCATCAATCCATCTTAATGTAGGTTTACTTTTAAAATCTCAGCTTTCATGCCACATTACTTAAGTCAAGTCAGCTACTCAGATACATTACTGGGCATGTTCTACAATGTGCCAGGAACGTTGATAGGTGCTGAGCATGCAAAGATTGATTGAAACAATCTCTCCTATGAGAAACTTCTCATTTGAGCCGAAGAGGTTGTGAGAAGCAAGATAATTCTTCTTCCAACTTTGGAAATAATGGAAATACTTCCAAGTATTTCCAATTTTCCTATATATTTAAAACTTGTAATAATAAGATGTTGAGAAAAGTATTTAATCTGAGCCTGAACATAGCAAACTACCTTCATAAACAGTTGTTGAGAGATGGATAAATTTAGTAGAAATCTGCTTGCACAAGACCCTAAAGGTGTCTACATCCTATTCTCTAGAACTTGTGAATGTGTTACGTTGGCCTGACAAAAGGGAAAGAAGGTTGCAGATAAAATTAAGAGTTTCCTGGAATATCCAAATGGACCCAGTGAAATTACAAGAGTCCTTAAGTGAAAGAGGAAGGAAGGAGATTCAGAAGTGAAAGGAAGATTTGACTGTAGAAAAAGGCACAAGGAGATGCAATACTGTTGGCTTTGGGGATGGCAGAAAGGGGCCATCAGCTGAAGCTGGAAAAGTTAAGGAAATGAGTCCTCTCCTGGGGTCCCTCAAATGGAATGTAGCCCTGTTGACACTTTCATGTTAGCTCAGTAAATCCCTCTTCCAGCCTCTGAACTACAGCCCAAGATAATAAATTTGTGTTGTTGTGAGCTGCTGTTTTCAGGGATTTATGACAGTAGCCCCAGGAAAGTAACGCAGAGATAGACACGCGGGCATTCTTTTGATGCCATGCGAAGTGCTCTGTTCTGACAATAGACACACAGTGATGTCAGCAAGCAGAGCACAGGCAGGAAAGGAGTCACAGCATCTTTGATAGAGGAACAAGAAGGAGCTTATCAGGAAGACAAACAAAAGGAGGTGTTCTGGATAAAAGGGAAGGTTTTAACATCCCACGGACTTAAAAAAATGCAATATAGTCTTGTAAACTGGCTAACTTTGTGAAGAGTTATGTCAGTCATTTCAGGCATACACGCCCATTAAACTTTCTCTTTTTATAACAAATATTTTTTAGCATCTCCTTTAATATTCTGAAATTAAATACATGCACATATATACAGAAATAAAAGATATATGTGCATAATTATAATAATCTATACCCACATATGTATGTGTGGATGTCATAACCATAATGTAAGGGGTGAATAAAAGTAGGTCATAATAAAATATTATGTATTTGAATATACAATTGCTTCTCAGGTATGATTAGCTTTGAAAATATATTGCCTAATCTATGCATATTTTCACTGTGAAAGGAATAGTTATTAATGCAAGCTGAAATAGTTATGTTACATGGCAAATTCCATGAATTATGTTACCATTAATGACAGTGTTTTTCAAAGTGAGTGATGAAATCTTTTTCTTTTTTAATAATTTTATTAAATCATAATGTGTACATTGGTGCAATCATGGGGCACAATGTGCTGACTTCATATACAATCTGAAATATTTTGGTCGTATTGTTAAACATAGCCTTCATGGTATTTTCTTAATCACTATATGAAGACGTTGATATTCTACATTTAATAAGTTTCACCAGTACCCTGCTAAGATGCACCATAGGTGTGATCCCACCAATTACCCTCCCTCCACCCATCCTCCCCCCACCCCTCCCCTTCCCTCCCTCACTCCTTTCCCCATCTTATTGTGCAATAAGTGGGTTGTAGCCTTCGCTTGAAAGATATAAATTTGCTTCATATTAGGGGTTTACACATTGGATACTTTTTCTTCCATTCTAGAGATACTTTGCTAAGGAGAACATGTTCCAGCTCCATCCATGTAAATATGAAAGAGGAAAAGTCACCATCCTTCTTTAAGGCTGCATAATATTCCATGGTATACATGTACCAAATTTTATTAATCCATTCGTGTATCGTTGGGCTCTTG
>CAUYRH010053956.1:0-10309 GCA_963574655.1 Perodicticus potto | reverse complement strand
TAGTCCCAGCTACTTGGGAGGCAGAGGCAAGAGACTCGCTTGAGCCCAGGAATTGGAGGTTGCTGTGAGCTGTGATGCCACAGCACTCTATCCAGGGTGACAGCTTGAGGCTCTGTCTCAAAAAAAAAAAAAAAATTGTTTTTAACTCTTAACATTCTCTAACTGCCAAATTTTAACTTTTTTATTTTGGAAAGCAGCCACGGGTCATTTAAAGCTGCCTTTAAATCGGTTTAGCATAACTGCTAAATGGTTTACAAGGTAAAATTAGGCACTCAGGTAGGAGTTTTGTATTAGTTTAGAGCTGTCTGCTAATTATATTCTATATGAAGTGCCATAATTAAACCTGAGAAAAGTTCAGAATTCCTAAAATATTAAAACCTATACACTTTTAACAGTGAGATTACTTTTAATGACACAATAAAGGTAGTTCGCAAACCTGGTCCAGTTCTCTATGGTGACGTTTGTCTGTCTGCAGAGGACGGCCACTTGACATTAAGGAAGCTCAGCGCACGGCCAGCACTAGCTCACGGTCCTAAAAAATGAAGCAGAGAATTCCTCAAAGTCTCCCTAGTTTTGTTTTTAGAATCTTAGTTCCATCTATAATTTTTTATATTAAATTATGCATACCCTTATTCTGTAACCTGAACTAACTGAAATAATAAATATTTTAAAAGTAAATTTTCCATAACATTAATTAGGGAAAGGTAGCAACTATGACTCATGAGTCTCATTAATAAGAAATGTTAAGTATATATTTTTTACAGGAATTGAGGAATGGGAAATGGTGTGAAGAACACTGGATTGAGAATTGGGGGCTGTGTAAAAGTAACCCTTAAGCACTGTGAGGCATGGCACAGCAAATCTTTATGGGTGTTTATTGACATGTTTTGATCTCTATTATTCAAGTATTTGAGTACTTCATTCATTTTTCAGTAAATAGTCAGTTTATATCATCACTTTCACATATCATCTTTTCCCGCCCTACAGGCTTAATTTAAAGCTATAAACTTTAGTTTAGCTCGCTTACAACTTTGAAGCTAGTAAGGAAGTAGATTTCAAATTACTTTAATAAAAGCACATTTTTATTCCATTTTTTCAACTATAAGTTTTCTGTTTCATAGCAATAGTTTGCACCCATAAAACCCAATCATAATTCTAATGTGACACATGGCTATGTTTAATATGGTTTTAAAATTCCTTAATAAATGAATGGGACTGTGATATAAGTGGCTATAGGAACATGTTAAAAAAAATCTAGAAAGACAAAAAATGCTGTTTTCTTTTATATTTTTCATTTGTCCAGATGTTTCTTGTCAGCCGTGAGGTTTAATAACAGAATTTCATGTCTTATTTATTATTTTGTGGCAAGGTTCAGATATATTAAAATAGTTTTCTTATAAATATCAATGCAACAAGGGTTTTGTTAATGCCCTAACTGCCTAACACAGTTATACAGACTGTGTAAGGCCCTTGGAGGCTATTAAAAAAGTATAAAATACAGGATCTGCTCTCACAAAGTTCAGAATATTTCCTGAAGAGACCAAGCATGCGTATGTGAAGTACAAACCTCGGTACATGTGGCCTTTCCATAACCTCTAATGAGAGATGCCATTTAAAGTTTGAAAATTTCAGACAATGCAACTAGTTATTCTGTGCTTGATAATGCAGGGGAAGATCAATGCAGCATGCACAAGTTGCAAATATTTTTTAAAACCTTTGGTTAGCACACATAACTTTTCTCTTAAAAATTAAAAAGCTTGGCTAGGCGCCTGTAGCTCAGCAGCTAGGGTGCCAGCCACGTACACTGGACCTGGCAGGTTCGAATCCAGCCCGGGCCTGCCAAATAACAATGACAACTACAACCAAAAAATAGCCAGGCGTTGTAGCAGGTGCCTGTAGTCCCACCTACTTGGGAGGCTGAGGCAAGAGAACACCTCTAGCCCAACTGCTAGAGGTTGCTATCAGCTGTGACGCCACAGCCCTCTACCCACGGTGACAGCCTGAGACTTTGTCTCAAAACAAGCAAACAAAAAAAAAAATCAAAAAGCTTTATTTCATAAGAGACCAAATATAGAACTGTGTCCAATTGCAGTAACCCCAGAACTGTGTTTTTGCCAGTGATGAGAAGATCTTTAAGAGATGAAGAATTGAATATTAAGAAGAAGCCCAGAGGATTTATTAGAGTCCTTTTTCTTCTGTTTCTGGTTAATCCACCTAGAGGTTTGTCAAGTTTGTTTATCATATAAAAGAACCAACTTTCTGTTTCATTAATCTTCTCTCCAGTCTTTTTTTTTTTTTTCTTTTCAACATAGAGTTAGTTTTTGTTTTAATTTGGTTTGGTTTTGTTTCTTAGAAGTATTTTTTTTTTATTTTTACATATACATGTATTTATTAGGTTTCCACTTTTTGCCTTCACAGAATTTAAAAGGCTTAAAATTTAATAACAATAACAATGTTTAAGATAAGAACTAGAAACAAAAACCATGTAAAGAATGAATGAAGATAAATACATTCAGAAAAGAAAACAGACAATTACTATATCAAAATATCAAGCAATAAAATAATAATAATGCCAAGAAAGTAACATTCACATTGTCAAATAAGAATGTGTCTATTATAGAAGCTTTGACTCTGAGGCTCAGTATGAAGTCATCGGTTAACTTCTTATTTTTTCTTCTTCTCTCTCTAGTCTTTTTGTTCTAGATTTTGTTTAGTTTTTCCTCTCAATTTGGTTATTTCTTTTCTTTTACTGAGTTGGGGAGTAGTTTGACCTTCCTTTTCCATGTCCTTGAAATTATTCCTTAGGTGATCTTTCTGACTTTTGGATGTGGGCATTTAAGGCTATGAGTTCTCTTCTCAGAAGTTTTTTTTCTGTATCCCATGTATTTTTATAACTTATGTCCCCCTTGTCATTTAATTTGAAGAATCTTTTAATTACTATCTTTATTTCTTCATTGACCAAACTATCATTTAGCAATAGATTGTTTAGTTTCCATAACTTTGTGTAGGGATGAGTGTTTCTGTTGGAATTGATTTCTATTTTTATTCCACTATTGTCTAAAATGATAGATGGTATAATTTCTAATTTTTAAATTTGTTGAGATATGTTTTATAGCCTAGAATGTGATTAATCTTAGATAATGTTCCATAAACTGATCAGAAGAATATATATTTAACAGTTTGGGGGTAGAAGGTTCTTTAAGCTCTTTTGTTCTAGAGTTCTGTTTAAGTCTATTGTTCCTTTGCTTATTTTCTCTTTGGAGGATCTGTCCAGTTCTGTCAGTGTGGTGGTGAAGTCCCTGGCAATTATGGTGCTGCTGTTTATCATTGTGTTTAAACTAAGTAAAATTTGACTAATGAATCTGGACATTCCTGTCTTAGGTACATAAATATCTGTGGAAATATAAAATATCATTTCTGAACACTATAAAAATCTGTATGCTTATAAACTTGAAAACTTGGAGGAAATGGAAATATTTTTAGAAGCACTCAACCTCCCTAGACTCAATCAAGTAGAATTAGAATTCCTGAAAAGACCAATATCAAGCACTAAAATTGAAGCAATAGTGAAAATTCTTCCAATATGTTCCAGACCAGATGCTTCCAAACTCAAACTTTACCATACTTACAAAAGACCTTGTACATGTACTGAAGAACTTATTCCATAATGTTTAGAAGGAAGGAATCTACTCTAACTTGGTTCTCCAAGGCCAATATCACCTACCAATGCTAAGAACGGCCACAACTAAAAAAAAGAAAACTACAGACCAATATTCCCATGAATATAGTTGGAAAAATTTTTAATACATTCTTAGCAAACAAAATTCAGCTGCACATTAAAAAAATAATTCATCATGACCAAGTGGGCTTCATCCCAAAGTTGCAAGGATGGCTCAGCATACAAATTTATAAATGTAATTCACCACATAAATAGATGCAAAAACAAAGACTATACTATTCTTTCAAAAGACGCAAAAAAGCATTCAACAAAATTCAGCAACATTTTATGATAAGAATATTTAACAAAATATCATAGATGGAACATACTTCAAAATTATAAAGGCCATGTATGACAAACCCACAGCCAAACTCACACTGAATAAGGAAAAGTTGAAAATGTTCCCACTCAGAACCAGAACAAAACAAGAATGTTGATCTTACCACTTCTATTCAACATATGTGTGGTGAAGGAAGTACTAACCAGAGCAATCAGGCAAGAGAAGGAAATCAAGGGAATCCAAATGAAGGAAGAAGAGCTCAAACTTTCACTCTTTGCTGGAGATCTGATCTTATACCTCGAACATTCAACTAAGAGAGTTCTGGACTTGACAAACAAATTGAGCAAAGTCTCCAGTTACAAAGTCAATGTACACAAATCAGCAGCTTTCATATGTACCAATAGCAGTCAACTGAGAGTTAAATGAAAGACTTAATACCTTTCACAGTAGCAACAAAGAAAATAAAATACCTAGGAATGTACTTAACCAAGGAGGTGAAGGACCTCTATTGAGAGAACTATAAAATACTGAGGAAAGAAATCGTAGAAGTTGTAAACAGATGGAAAAACATACCACACTCATGAATTGGCAGAATCAACATAGTTAAAATGGCTCTACTAACCAAAGTGATTTACAGATTCAATTCAATCTCCATTAAAATAACAATGCTATTTTTTGCAGATCTAGAAAAAATAGTACTATGCTTTGTATGAGACCAGGAAAGACTCTAAATTGCCAATGCAATGCAACCTTAGTAATAAGAAAAAAAAGCAGAAGGTATCACTTTATTAGATTTCAAGCTATAGTACAAAGTATAGTAAACCACACGCAAAGTACTGGTACAAACACAGAGACATAGACGTATGAATCAGAACAGAGAACGCAGAGATGAAACCATCCTTGAACTCCTAGCTGATTTTTGACAAAGCGGATAAAAACATACCCTGTGGAAAAGAATCCTTATTTAATAAATTGTGCTGAGAAAACTAGATAGCCTCATGTAAAAGACTGAAACAGGGTTTGCCCTTCTCACCACTCACCACATTTGATTCACAATAGATAAAAGACTTAAGCCTAAAGCATAAAACTGTAAGAATTCTAGAAGAAAATATTAGAAAGCAATCATAGCAACAACAAAAATAAACAAATGGAACATCATCAAATTAAAAATTTCTGCACAGCCAAGGACATAATCAACAGGGTAAATAGACAATCTACAGAATAGGAAAAAAATATTGGCATGCTATACAGCTGATAAAGGGCTGATAACCAGAATATATAAACAACTCAAGCAAATTAGCAAGAAAGAAAAAATGAAAAACCCCAGTAAAAAATGGGCAAAAGACAGAAACAGAAACTTGCCAAATAAAGATAGTCTAATGACCAGCAAAAACATGAAAAAAATGTTCAAGGCCTCTGATCATCAGGGAAATGCAAATCAAAACCACAATGAAAAATCACCTAACTTCATTGAGAATGGCTGTTATTAAAATAATAAGTGCTGGCATGGATGTGGAGAAAAGGGAACACTATACACTGTTGGTGAGACTGCAAGCTAGTATAATTTGTGTGAAAAGTAGTATGGAGAACGCCTCAAGGAACTAACAGTAGACCTACAATTTGATCCAGCAATCCCACTACCATGTATTTACAGAAAGGAAAAAAAGACATTTTATCAAAAAGACACTTGCACTGGAATGTTTATAGTAGCACAAGTCACAATTGCAAAGATGTGGAACCAACCCAAGTGCCCATCAGTACATGAGCAGATTAATAAAATGTGGTGTATGTATACTGCGGAGTTGTACTCAGCCATAAAAAATTGGTGAATTAATAACTTTTGCAACAAACTGGATGGAACTGGAGACCATTCTTCTAAGTGAAGTGTTCCAAGAATGGAAAAACAAAAAACACATATACTCAATACTGAATTAGAACTAGTTCATCAAGACTTATATGCACTTAACGGATGTAAAACTCAAGGGGATTCAAGTAGGTGGGAGGGAGAGGAGTGGTTGATTAATACACATCAAAATGGATGCATGTCTAAATCGCTTATTTTTGTTGTTGCTATGATTGCTTTGGGGATCTTCTTCATAAATTTTTCCCTAGGCTGGTATCTTTTTAAGTTTTCCTAATATTTTCTTCTAGAATTCTTATAATTTTCTGCCTTAGGTTTAAGACTTTTATCCATTGTGAATTAAATTTTGTGAGTGGTGAGAAGTTTCTGTCTTTTACACGTGGCTATCCAGTTTTTCCAGCACCATTTATTAAATAGGGATTCTTTCCCCCAGTGTATGTTTTTATCTACGTTCTCAAAATTAGATAGGAGTACAAGGATGGTTTCATCTCTGGGTTCTATGTTCTGATTCATAGGTCTATATCTATGTTTTTCTGCCAGTACTATGCTGTGTGGTTTACTATACCTTGTAGTATAGCTTGAAGTCTGGTAAAGTGATGCCTTCTGCTTTTAAATTTGACTTAAAATGTACAAAAGCAAATTATGTAACCAAAATTTGTGTATTCCAGTAATATTCTGAAATTTTAGAAAAAGAGGAAACCCACTCTTAGGTTTACAATAAAAATAATTTTAAACCTATATGTTTATATTTAGGGCAGCATAATAGCCCTAATGTGTCAATAGCCCAAATATCTATCAACTGATGTATGAATAAATAAAATGTGATGCATACATAGAGCCAAACAATGGAATATTATTCAGCCATAAAATGAATAAACTACTGGTACATGCTAAAAAAAAGAAAAAGTCATAGGAACACTCAACAAACTGCCACCACTGAAAACTTAAAAGAGGTGTGACCATCCTCCATTTCAGCTAACCTTACAGAGGCTAGCATAAAAGATATAAGATCTGCAAATAAAGATAATTTTACTTCTTCCTTTCCAATTTGGATGCCTTCTAGTTTAGTTTTTTGTTTGTTTTTGTTTGTTTTGTTTTTTGAGGCAGAGTCTTACTCTGTCACCGTGGGTAGAGTGCCATGGAGTCATAGATCACAGCAACCTAAAACTCTTGGGCTTAAGTGATCCTCCTGCTCAGCCTTCTTGGTAGCTGGGACTACAGGTGCCTGCCCAATGCTGGGCTAGGGAAAAAGCTTTAAGTCTTTCACCATTGAGTACAATGCTTTCCCTGGACATTTATTGCGTTGGGGTAGTTTCCTTCTATTCCTAGTTCATTGAAGTTTTTTGTTTTTATCATGAACAGGTGTTGAACTTTGTCAATTTTTCTTTCCAGCAATTGAGAAAATCATGTGATCTTTTCTTTTCCTGCATTCTGTTTGCCTGGCATATCATACTGCTCAAATTTATATGTTTACCCACCCACGCATTCCAAGAATAAACCCCACTTGGTCTTGCTTACCATATTGCTGAATTTGGTCTGCTTATATTTTGTTAAGGATTTTTACTTTAGTGTTCATAAGAATCACTGATCTATAGTTTCCTTTTCTTATAGTGTATTTGCTTGGTTTTGGTATTAGGGTAATGCTGACCTAATAGAAAGTATTCCCTCCTCTTCAACTTTTTAGAAATGTTTGAGTAGGCCTCAGTTAATTCTTCTTTAAAAGTCTGGTAGAATTCACCAGGACATTTTATGTACATCTTGCTATAACTCGGTATCCATTCACCAACCTCTCTTCATCCTCCTTTTCCCTTTACCCTTCCCTGTCTGTCATAGCCACATTTGTATGCCCTACTGTTAGTTCAATGTTTTTTTATTTCTTGTTTTCAGAAAATAATTTTATAATTTTCTTTGCCCTATTTTCTTTTCAGGTTTGCTGATTCTTTCTTCTGCCTGCTCAAATCTACTTTCGAATTTCTCCAGTGAATTTGTCTTTTCAGTTATTGTACTTGGCACTTCTAGGATTTCTTTGTGGTTTATTGTTAGGCTTTCTTTCTCTTTACTAGTATTTCATTTTGTTCACATAGCATTGTCTTGACATTTTCCACATCTTCCTTTTGTTCTTTAAGCATTTTAAAAACAGATTTTTAAATATTTTTTACTATATTGGCTGTTAGGTATTTTTTAAAGACAACTTCTGTTGATTTTTGTGTACATGAAAAGGAGCCATGCTTTCCTGTTTCTTTGTATACTTTGTGATTTTGTTGTTGTTGTTGTTAAACTCTGAACATTTGAATCTAATAATGTGATAAATCTAGATATCAGATTCTCCTTCTTCACCAGGGTTTGCTATTTTTTATTATTATTGCTTTTATTTATTATTATGTTTGTTTGATTTATTGCCGTAGCCTGCAGAGAAAGAGCCTATGGTGTAAACTTAAGTTCGTCTTTGGTTTTATTTCTCCCCTGAACATGCGTGGTTTTGGTTTTTCACATATATGCGATTGTTTTTGAATGTTCTTGTTTTCCATGCCTTGCTCCTAAGAGAGGACAAAGAGAAACATGAAGAGAGGAGGGACACTGACCCTTTCATTACCTGGAGTCACTCCACTTGGAGAGTGAGGGGCTTGCGCCAATGGGGAAAGTTGCAGTAAGAGTTGCTGCCCACATCTTTGCCTGGACCTCTGTGTAGGGGTACAGGCATCTGTGTGCCCTTGTAAGGTCAATCCCTCTCCCATTCTGTAAGGCAAGTTTGAAATCTTTTGTGAGTTAGAAAGGAAAAATCCTGGTGGATTTTCCAGGTTACTCACTTAAGAGGATTAACTGCCTCCAAATGGTCCGTTAAAGGATTATTATTTAGCATAAGAATAACCTTGGTAAAGTAGTTATCAGTTAAGCCAGTCAAACCTTAGCCGATAAGGATAATTTTACATAATAAGTGGTTATCAGTTAATCCGATTTATCCATAGACCTGTAAGCACCAGGCAGCAAAAGGCCTGGGGCCAGGTTCAAGTCATATGTTTATTTATTAAGTCATAGGATTAAATCATGTTCTTGTTGATTAAGTTATGTGCCTATATAAGCCTTGTGGAAGAAATAAACTTGCTGTAATACCTGAGCGAGCTTCAGCTGCTGAAATGCTTGAGTAAGTGTTAGCCATTCCCTTTCAAATCAATCATTTCGTCTGCAGTACTGCCTCTGTGTCATTGATCAGGAGGGATGGGTGGCAGAAACACCTCTGTGATGAGAATCAGCAGTAATAATTAAAGCAAAGAGCCCAATATTAAGAAGACAGGGTCCTTTTTTGCCCACTTTGCATCCTCACTGCTATTTTCCTTTTTTTTTTTTTTTTCTTATTAAATCATAGCTGCGCACATTAGTGCAATCAAGGGGTACAATGTGCTGGTTTCATATACTATCTGAAATGTTTTCTTCAAACTGTTTAACATAGCCTTCAGGGCATTTTCTTAGTTATTGTATGAAGACATTTGTATTCTGCATTTAGTAAGTTTTGCCTGTACCCTTCTAAGATGCACCATAGGTGTGGCCCCACCAATTATCCTCCCTCCTCCCCAACTTCCCCTCTCCCCTCCTGTCCCTTGCCCCTTTCACCATATTCTTGTGCTATAGTTGGGTTATAGCCTTCATATGAAAGCTATAAATTAGCTTCATAGTAGGGCTGAGTACATTGGATACTTTTTCTTCCATTCTTGAGATACTTTGCTAAGACGAATATTTTCCAGCTCCATCCATGTAAACATGAAAGAGGTAAAGTCTCCATCTTTCTTTAAGGCTGCATAGTATTCCATGGTATACATATACCACAATTTATTAATCCATTCGTGGGTTGATGGGCACTTGGGCTTCTTCCATGACTTAGCAGTTATGAATTGGGCTGCAATAAACATTCTGATACAGATATCTTTGTTATAATGTGATTTTTGGTATTCTGGATATATACCTAGTAGAGAAATTATAGGATCAAATGGTAGTTCTACTTTTAGATTTCTAAGTATTCTCCAGATATCTTTCCAAAAAGACCATATTAGTTTGCATTCCCACCAGCAATGTAGTAGTGTTCCCTTTTCTCCACATTCACGCCGCATCTCTGGTTTTGGGATTTTGTGATGAGGGCTAATCTTATTAGAGTTAGATGATATCTCAAAGTAGTTTTGATTTGCATTTCTCTGATGATTAAAGATGATGAGCATTTTTTCATGTGTCTGTAGGCCGTGTGCCTGTCTTCTTCGGAGAAGTTTTTCTTCAGGTTCCTTGCCCACCCTGAGATGAGATCACTTGTTATTTTCTTCCTAATACATTTGAGTTCTCTGTGTATTCTAGATATTAAACCTTTGTTGGAGACATAACCTCAAATATTTTCTCCCATTCTGAGGGCTGTCTGCTTGCTTTACTAACTGTGTTCTTGGCTGTGCAGAAGCTTTTTAGTTTGAAC